>CABEEJ010005985.1:0-12610 GCA_901482245.1 Timema douglasi | reverse complement strand
ACCCGACCGAGATTCGAACCTCGATCTCCCCGTCCTCAGCAGTCGAGCTCAACACGACAAGCGCGTTATCCAACTACGCCACCGAGGCGGGTAACAGGTTGTAAAACGCGGTGGTGATAATAATAGTAATAATAATGATAATAATAATGACGATGATAGTAGCAGTAATAATAATAATAATAATAATAATAATAATAATAATGACAATGATAGTAATAATAATATTCTTACATCGGTGGGCACGTGAGTTAAACGTCAAGATTGTACAATACAGTTTATGGTTGATGGAAAGTTCAGGTTTCGAGTCCCGGTCGAGTGTACTCTCAGTTGGTAATTTTTTTTTATAATCCTTGGCTCAACGTCTTACTACCCGTTCGGGTTATACGCTTATGTACAAATTACACTAATGTTTTAGCAATTGTGAGGTTTGAATATAGAAGAAGTGAACCCACATTTGCGTGAAAGGAGAGTGTAAAACCATTTAGGAACCCCCCAATTCACCCGAGCGAAATTTGAACCTTGATCTCCACGTCCTCAATAGTCTATCTCAGCACGAAACCAGCGCGTTAGCTAACTACACTACCGAGGCGTTTTTTTCCTCTTAAGGCTTACTACTCTCCCTTTAAGTAAATGAAAGTACGTCAAATTTCAGTTTTACCTGGTTAAGTTTTAGCCTATAAGTGTGGTTAAATTCGTATAGCCCGGATGGGTAGTAAGACGCAGCACTAAAAACAATTAATATTAATTGAAAATCATAGGCCTAAGTAAAGTGCCCATATTGCCATATATTGTAATAGGCCTAAATATTTTAAAAATATTTCTTATTCAAGTGGCTTACTAGTTAAGTAGTTAAGCTACAGATTGTTTCGCTCGCTGTCAGCCCTGAGATTCCCTTTTAACTTTCAAACTAAAGGACTTAATTGGTGTATAAGAAGGACTTATGGGCTGAGAGCGGGTGAAACCACCTGTATAAGCTTAAGTCTATATGAGCCAGGTTCAAACATGGATATGACTAATTTATATTCGTGAATGAGTTCGTACCTTTATTCAGAGGGACCAGCTTTTCTTCAAATTTTTGTTATTTATTTAGTGTTAAGTTTAACTATCCTAGATTACGACACATCAATAGCCATCCCTATATATATATATTTATATTTATATAGTATAAATGTAATATGTCTATAGTAATACAAATTATTTACAGGTATATTCAGAGAGGAAGAAACTTTTATGGCATTTAGAAAATATACTAAAACCATTGTCATACATTTATACGTCAAGGCATTGTCTGTATTGTCACTTCTGATCGATAGTATCAACCCCTACGAAATTGTGTGGTTAATAAAGAAAAATAATACAATATAGAATGCAAGAAATATAATAGTATTTGGCTAGTTCGAGATTGGTTAATTCGAAAAATAGGATGGTTCAAACCCACCATGATTATACATTAAATTTATTTTTAAATCAATGGTAAAAAATTATATTTTATTCGAATTTTAGGAGGAAATGTTTGAATAATTTGAAGCCTATACAATGATGATTTTTTTGAATTTGTACTCATTTCAAATCTAACTCAACAGTGATTATTAAACCATCCTATATGCAGGGAGTGTCATATAAATTTTAAGTTAGTCTATTGACACAGAGTAAAGGAGAAAACAGGGATGTATGCACCGGTGGCGAGTAGGTTAACTAATATAGGAGATGTATTAGCTCGACTTTCATCAATTCTGATCAAAGTCTGCAATTTTTGTATGCAAATTTTTTCAAATTTTTAAATTTGTGTTTGTTTCTTTATTTAATTAAATGTATTTATTGTGTAGAGGAGAAGGTGGTATTATGGAACCCCTTCATTTCAGACTGGTAATAGAGGCCAGCTCTAGCGGAATGTGGCTGAACTACACTAGGCAGCCATCCATAGCAAGGGGAGGACGCCTCCTACTTCAGTTATGCAGTTGCACTCAGTGAAACAGGACGTTAGTGTTTTTTTCGAAATTTCAAACTTTTGAATAGTAAGTGAATTTAATTATTTCTAAAATATAAATCATGTAGTTGTAGGTTCACTGGTGCATGTGCCCCATTCTAGAGGTGTAAGGGTACATGTTAATCTGTCTGATGTTCACGTTTTAAAAGTCTGGTGTTGACAGAAATTAAATTAATCCAAGATGGCGATGCGTGAAATACGGACCCCATTGATACTTTTAATATGGAAACCGACTCCTCTGGGGTTTCGTATTACCCATAAATTCAAACCACGGAATATTTTTTGTAAAAGTGTGTGGTAGATGAATGAAAAAAAAAATAGAAAAAATTTGAGATAGATACCTAACACTATATATAAATATATTTAGCTAAATTCTGAAGTTATTTTGGTAAAAAAAACTGTTTTGGATAGAAAAATGTGTTTTTTCAAACTGATTTTTTCAAATTGATTTTTTTTTAAATTCTTAGATGCCTAGAGCCCAGCTGAACAAGCCAAAGAAAAAACCCAAGATTCAAACATGGAGCCAGGAAAAAACGTCAGAGGCAGTGAGTATGTTAAGGGATAATAAAATGGGGCTGAATAAAGCTGCAAAATGTTATGAGTTGCCAACAAATACTTTGCGAACTCTCTCTTTGCAAGCAGACATTCATCCGGAGTAATATGTGAAAAAGACACCGGGTATAAAGCCAATTCTTCATGAGAATATTGAAAAAGAGCTGCTGGAATATGTATTGTTGATGGAGGCCATATTTTATGGACTCATAAGTGTGGGTTTGAGGAGAATGGCTTTCCAGCTAGCTGTGCGTAACAACATCCCAAACTAGTTTGAAGAGGGGGTTGCAGAAAGGTCTTGGATAGATCATTTTTTGAGCTGCCACCATCAACAGTTTTCTCCAAGAAGACCCACAGGAACGTCATACGCCCGCTCAGAAGGTTTCACCAAAGTGAAGGTTCTGCCATTTTTTGACCGCTTAGAATCAGAGTATGAGTATCACAGATAACGAGGCTGACAGGATCTGGAATGTTGACGAAACGGGGCTCAGTGTCGTGCAGTCCAAAGTGTCACAAGTTATTGGGTTTAAAGGGAAGCGACAAATAGGTGCTTTGCCTGTGGCAGAACGTGGCTCACTGGTAACAGTGATTTTTGCTATGAGGGCTGGGGGATCTTTCCCGCCTCCAATGATAATTTTTCCTTTTGAAAAATATGCCCGACTAATTGATGAGAGGTGCTCCACCAAGGGCCATTGGTAGAGCCTATCCCTCAGGATGGGTTCAGGCTAATTTTTTCACACAATTGTTCGAACATTTCTAATCAAGATGAAACCTACCACAGCATCAGCCGTTTTGCTCATTCTAGATGGGCATTATTCTCACACCAGGAATATGGATGTAATTGAATTAGTAAGGAGGAACCACGTTGCAATAATTTCTTTACCGCCTCACACTACACAAAAACTACAACCGCTAAATAAAACATTCACTGGACCACTCAAGACGTACTACAGTGAGGCAATACGTCAACACACGATTCATGAAGAAGAAGAAAAACGTTTCACGCCTTACGACATCGCAGAACTTTTAGGAACTGCTTATCTAAAGTGTACCAATGTTTCAAATGCCGTGAGTGTTTTCAGCGCCACTGGCATCTGGCCATTTAATAGACACGTTTTTATAGATGCTGATTTCATTACTGGAGTTCATGCTGCTATTGAGAATGCACCAATTGATGTCATGATGCTGCAAACACCGGGGTCATCCCCAATCCCTATAACCCCACAACTTAAAAGTACTCCAAGCCTTACACCAACAACTACAACCATCAGTTCACATCCTGGAAGTTCAGGAGAGTATCATTTGTTCCTCCAAGGGATATTGTGCCAATTTCTCAGCCAAAAAATAAAAGATCAAACAGAGGAAGGAAACCTCGCTATTATAACTTGATTACAAGCTCTCCTTACAAGACAAATTTGGAGGCATCTATGGCAAAACCTACAGACACAAAACCACGAAACAGGGTAAAAAGTTCGAGTCGTGGCAGGGAAAGTGTAAGAGAAGCAACATCGACTTCTGTGCAAAAAGATCAGCCTTCAACTCCCGTGTCAAAAGGCCAACAAGAGGAAAACACCCAAGGCAAAACGACAACGCATCAGCAGCGGTTCAAGTGATGATGACTCTATTTACATCCCCTCATCTGTTGACTCTACTTTCGACTTGCTTGACGAGGAGACACCCGCTTCTAAAGATGACACTGCTTGTCTGTTTTGTGTTGGGCTGTTTTCAGATGATGCTCATGGGGAGGTGTGGGTGCAATGCCTAGTGTGCTCTATATGGGCACACAAAGATGGCGCTGATGTTGAAAAGGAGCATTACATTTGTGTGTTTGTAAATAGTTAGCTTCTTAGTTGTACATGTCTCATATTTATTATTATAGCATCTTTTCGATAAACCACATGGTGATAAATGATTTTTTATTTGGTTAACTTTTTTTGTACTTTTATATTTGTTTTTGGATATATTAAAGTAGTTTTGAAAACATAGAGTGGGGTTCCCAAAACTACTTTTTCAAAAACCTTCAAAAACCATACTTATAGTTATACTAGCAAAAACCCAATTAGGAACAATTATTTTAATAGTTACCAGTACTTTTAGCACAAAAAATGTGGATGTAGTTAGGATACCATGTTTACAATTCACTATAATGAAAATGAGGTTCCATAATACCACTTTCTCCTCTATGTGTTTCTTATAAAGCATATATAAAATGTGTGTAGTTATATGTAGCATATTTTGAGGTTATTTATTTACTGTGTACCAACTGCTTTGAGATTAATAAAAATAGATTATTTTAAAATGGGATATTTTTAATTTGTTTATATATCCCTTGTAATTCACATTAAAGAAGGTTCTATAGTATTTTATTTATATTTTCTTAGAGTTTCTTTAAACCTTAATCCTAATAGGCTAATATGATAGATAACTTTTTTCATGACCTATAAGAGCTATATCCCTTAATTTATAATATTATTCTAGTGTCCATAAAGTTATCATCCTTTCATTATTTTAAATCTTTCATTAGTTATCCATAAATTATACTAATTGTTTTATTACCACCCAAGATTATGTGGAGGAATATTAAGATACTAAGAAAATGCTGCAGAATTACTCGTTTGATAGGAAGTAAAGAAATTATTGTAATATAAATTTATATTTGAGCTCATCCAGTTTAAAATGAAAATGGTTAGTATTAAAATATATACAAACGTTTTACTACAAACATACAACAGCAATGTTTTGAATATAATTTTGTTGCTAACATTAATTATTAGAAAAACAAGTAAGGGAAAACATGACAATGTAATTGTGCATCATATTTTTCAAAATAACTTCTTCACTGGTTATTTCTTGATGTTTAGTATCATTAGTTTAACAAGTTTCTCTATTGAATTAAGTATGAAAACATCGCCTTTGTGTGTGAAGCGTTAGTTTATCAGTTATGTCGTGAGTAAGTGTAACGTTTAGCTCCTGTGCTGAAATTACAAGATTGTGAATAAAAGGGAACGATAAAATACCAAATTATATAGAATAATATAAAATATTTATTCACTATATCAACAAAAGATGTCGGATGTGGAATACATTTATTGATTTAAAACTTCTCTGCCTCTTATTTATACTTCGATTTGGCATAAACTGTTGAAGTGAATCATTGTAAGATTACAGAGAGGAATAATTATTTTTCACTGTATCAAAGTATAACAAAATACTTCCACAAAGTCAGAAACAATAATAAATATTCGAAAGTAATAATACAATAACCGGTATCGGTGGGCCCGTGGACAAAGACGTCACACAGTGGGGCGGAATCCCAAAAACGTGGCCAAGATATGAAGGCATACTTAGATTCATATGAAAATATTTGTACTGAGGTTTTTGAGCTCACTATTCAGTAATATGAGGTCAAAAAAAATATGGATCCAATATGGCGGACAAGAACGTAAAAACACTATCAAATGTAATCGAAACTTGATGTAAGGGGAACTTTGAGATAGCTGATTATGAATCTGAAGCCCAAATTTAAAAAAAAAACTGGTGGAATAAATATGGTGGACATGAAAGTAAAAATTATCAAATTTAATCAGAACTTGATTTCATGGGGGTTTTGAAGTCACTGATTACAAATCTGAAATCAAAATTCCATAAAAATAGAAATTTAAAAATAAAAAGTCGCTAAATACATTATAATAGTTGTCTACAAACTCTTAGAGTTAAATCACTCATCATCACTATCATCACAATCATAATCGTCAGAATTATCTGGATCATCATTTGTTGGCACTGCTGTATATTGTATCAAGAGTTATACTGCCTCAGATTCTAGAGATCTTAATTTTCTCTGTGGAAATTCCCTCAAACATTAAATATAAGAGTCTGATATTACGAAGAGCCTAAGAAGACATCTTGTATCGTTAAACACTTGAATCCTTCAGTGAAAAATTCTCACGAGCCATTTTTATTATTGTAGTTTCTTGAGCATCTTCGGACATTATTTTGTACGATAGGTAATATTGACTCATAAATTATAAGTTATCCATGAATCAAAATTTTATAAATTGACGTGGGCATACAATACCCAGATTCAATTCGATGATATTTGTCAACTCCAGTTATCTGAGCAGATGCAGTGAGTTTTCGAAAAAGTGTCGAGCTGTGTTTCCAACATTCAATCTTCCGAATACAGCCTTTGGTTGATTGGCCATGAGGCTTAATTGTGTACAGAAACCCTTCTGTATAACTTTTTTCTTTTCCTTAACTGACTCTTTTTCTTCTGTAATACGCGATTTCAATTTTTTTTAATTCAATCTTTTACGATAAATGCAAGCATTTTTTACTAGTTTCATATATCTCTGGAATAACTAATATAGTTCTCATAATGTACATAAGTAATCAAAATATTATCCAATTGGCCGGCGAACGTGACGCTACTCAACACTTTCCAAACTACCCAGTGCACGCGCACTTGCTTATTAAGCTTTATAATCAGTATAGAAAGCATATTGGAACCAATTAGCAGCTAACTCTGGTTGATTTTGTTAGCTGATAATATTAACTACCGGTACCGGTAATCTATGAGAATTATAACTATTTTCATGTTTGTTTAATATTGTTTGCAGAATATTTGTTGATTAAAAAAAAAGAATGTTAGTTAATTATTATACCACATAAATGTAATAATAGTTAATTCAATATATGGTTAAATTATACTTACTTTTAAGAGAATTTTCCATTAAAAAAAATTGAAATTGGTCCACTGTGAACAAAGTTATGAGCCCCCAATGCAAGCGACACTTCTCAGCACTATTCCGACACTACCTGTGTTTCTCGATCGAACGTAACTTTTGAACTGAGCTCACGACACAGGTAGAAGTATCTGGGCCTTACCCTACCTGCCAATTGATGATTGGCTATCATCGTACCCAACCGAATGATCCAAAACCCTCATATTTGAAACTTCATTTTTCGACTTTTGTACACTTTTTGGGATTCCACCCCGCTGTACGTCAGTCTCATATATTCTTCTTTTCCGATGACGGGATGGTCTTGGCTAGATATACAAAGGTATGTTTCGTAAATAGTTTCGTGCTCGACCTGCCTAAAAAAATGTGGGTACATTTAGGGCCAGTTTCATAGTCAAATTTAGTACGCCTCAAGTGCGGCGCTACACTAAGTACATGACGACACCTACAGTAGCCCTATGGCTTCTTTGGTGCTGACTGACAGCTCACAGCTGACTTCTGACAGTCAACATTCAGGTATATACCTAAATTTTAACTGTCAGAAGTGACAACTGCTAAACACATGTTTTTGCAGATCATATGGTTCGGTGTAGGGACACATAATTTGGTCTGGTAACTTTTCAAAGCTGTAACTGTCAGTTGTGAGCTGTCAGTCAGCACCAAAGAAGCCATGGGGTTACTGTACCTAAACCAGAATGGAATGGGCCAGTTTCCTATTCGAGAACGGCCCAATCCATTATGGTTTAAGTAGGTGTCGTCATGTACTTAATGTAGCGCCGCACTTGAGGCGTACTAAATTTGACTATGAAACTGGCCCTTACTTTAAACTCTACCTTACTTATCCCTAGCCCATCAGTATAAATACATAGATAGCTCGACTGGGTGGCCAGATGAAGAGCACGTCAAATAAACGTCTTTTTATCAATAAGGATTATCAAATAATTAGATTTTCAATTTATATTTGTCTAAAATACACTGCATAGTAAAACGTGCACATCAATTTGTTACTTTTTTATATAGAACTTTAGTTTATAAATATTTAGTTTTTATTTTATTGAGGTATTTAACATGCACTTTCTGAACCGATTGATTATATCAGAATACGAGAATTTCTATAAGCGAGAGAGAAAGGACCTAACAATTTTGCCGTAAAGGTATTTTGATATAACTTCCAGGGTTCTTTTACATGCCATAAACGACATGGGAATGACTGCTTCCCTTCCTATACGAAGGAAGTTGTGTTATGGATTTCTATCTCTAAATATAATACTTCGTCGCCGGCAGAGTTTGAACCCACTAACAGCAGGTCATGAGGTGAGAATTTTACCCCAATACCACCGAGGTCAATTTTAATTTATAAAGACATATTTTATGGAGAGTTTTTATATATACAAAAACACTATGTTGTTGCCAAACTAGAGTTTCTATATGCTCGAGAAATGGGATCCTCTTATATCTGATGAACAAAAAAAAGTTACAAAGCTTGTAACAAATTTTTAACTTATGAGATTATTATTTTTATGAAACGATTGAGAGTAAATGGTTAGAAGTTAACTACCGTTGTCATTAGTTAATTTCAATGGAGATTTATTCTGATAATAGAGGAAGAGAATAAAAAAACATTTGACTCAATTCGTTAAAATTAGCGACCTGTATTTATTTATTTATTCAATTATACTCTACAAATTTCAGCTCATGGCCGGTCTTAGAATCTGAGAGTTATTTATGTAATGTTATTCTAAATATTACAAGGGGTTTAACGGTAAGAATATTGAGACTTAATATTAAAACTTAATTGTTAATAAGCCTACTATTTTGGTTATAGTTTTGCATAGACATGGGATGCTCCATTTTATAAATTTTGGTTTACCAGCAAATGATTCTTCAACCTTTTTCTGAAAGTATTAACTGATTTTAAATCTTTAAAATCTGATGGTATAGCATTCCGAACCCTAGCCACCTGGAAGGTGAATGATTTTTCAAAGTTTTTAGTTCGATGTTTGGGTAATTGTAGAGAAATTCTATTTGGTGTTTTAAATTTATGTATGGATGATATTTTGGCCACTTCTGAGTAGACATAAGACGGGCATTTCGATTCTATAATTTTATAAAGCTGTGAACTAAAACTCAAAATACGTCGGTTTTCCATATTGAATCAGTTTAATTTGTTTAGGTAATTACTAACCTGATAATATTTTTTTTTATTAAAAATAAATCTTAGACAGGAGTTTTGGATATTTTTTTTTATGTTTTAAGTTTTGTATCCATGCCAAGAAGAAGTACTGGGGAGTAGTCAAACTTTGGCAGGACCAATGTTTCACATATGTAGAATGTGCTTGAATTTATAGAGATGCTTTAAACAATAATATGATTTTTGTACACAAGATGAGAGATGCTTTCCTCAAGATAAATTTTCATCAATTACTACTCCTAAGTTGTTATAGTACTTTACCCTGGGTAACGACACACTGTCCATCTGTATATTTGAATCAACAACCTGTAGACCCTTTATGTGCGATATATACATACAAACCAACGAACAACTGCAGTCTCCTAATATTTTTTTTTATTTTTTCGACAGTAACATGAAATTAAATTGAACTATAATACCCATCTGGACGTAGGGTAGCGATGAGTATGGAATAGTTAACCAAAATGTACCAAAATTTTCGTGGAGAAAGAATGAAAATCTATTCAGGAAAATAACGAGTATGTCAGAACGTTATTTGAGTCATAAACTCCTCGTCACGGACAACCCAGAGAGTGTCTAACGGCACGCGTCGTATCTGCCCCGGACTGACTTGGGTTGGGTCCTGACCGGCTCACTATACGACATGATCCCCCTGCATGCACGTACGTCAGTTAAGACTCGCGTTAGATCTAAATAATAATAATAATAATTTAGCACCGCGTCTTACTACCCGTTCGGGTTATACGTCTTTAAGTACTAATTACTCTAATGGATTAGGAATTGGGAAGGTTGAATTAGAGGAAGTGAACCCGCATTTGCGTGGAAGGAGAGTGTGAAACCATTTAGGAAAAACCACCCCCAGTTCACCCGGCCGAGATTCGAATCTCGATATCCCCGTCCTCAGCGGTCGAGCTCAACACGACAAGGGCGTTAGCCAACTACTCCACTCGAGGCGGGTTAGATCAAAATGTAATTGTTTTGGACACCAAGTAGTTTATATTTCCCCACCAACAATTCTAATGGTTTTTATTAAAATTGAAGATACCATAAATTAATAATTAAGTTTAATCTATTCATCAATTTTAATAACATTCAACGAATGAATATCAAATATGAAAGTTGAGTTGGAGCTACTAGTTCCTCTCCATACCCTTTGACTACGCGAGTGCTTATCACGTGTTCTATTGGGACAGTGATGTGATTGGCAGTGTCAGTTTCTCCAGTAGCAGCCGCAAGCACTCCTGCCACCCGCACCGCGACCCCCCAAAAAAAGGGGTCCACTCTCTTTGTGTGATTTACTTTGTTGAATAGAAATGGTCCAAGGTCGCTTTCACTGCCTTAAAGAAAACAGCACCACTCGGTTGGGAAAATATTTTAGTAATAATCCTGTTATCAACCGATAGTTTTTTTTATGTCAGCGTATAACCCGAACGGGTAGTAAGACGTGGTGCTAAATATTATTATTATTATTATTTATATCACGATCGTAAATCCTAATATATATATTGTTATTCTGGTTTGAGAAAGTGAAAACAAATGACGCTCCATCACGTCCCTCACTGTGACCCGTACATTCTGGAAAGGTTAACATTAAATAATTATTATATTATATTTCAAGAGGAAACCTGTACCAAACGGCCTCCGATGTGGGTATGGACAAACTTGTACGGAGGAGTTTCTGAAGTATTTTCCCTCTGTTAAATTTTTTTTTTATCATAAGGGCGTACATGAAGGGCCAATCAAATTCTTAATCATATAGGTTAAGTCGAATTATAGCATTCCCACAATTTGGAAAACATATTTTTTAGAGAATGGATGAAAACTATTTCAGTCTATTTTTGTTATTTGTATGTGAGTATAGGTAATTTATAGAACTTATCTAATGACTAATATAATGTGTAGATCATAAAACTTATAGAATAGGATGTTTTTAGATTTTTTTTAAATACTTAATTTTAAGGAATGTTCATCAAAAACAAAGTACTTTTAAAAATATTTAATCCAACCAGGGATAAGAACAATAAGGATTGGAGGAGGTTGTATAATGATGAGTTACATACCATATACTAAAAATAGAAATATCTAGGGTAATAAAAACTCAAATAAAATGGGGGAAGGGGGGAGTAGGGTATTCAGTGAGAATCGAAGAATCTAGAACTGCGTTCAATGTATTGACTGGTAGAACCAATGGGAAGAGACCATAGGGAATATCTAGAAGCAGATGAGAGGATAACATTAGAAAGTATCTAAAAGAGATAAGATAGGGTGGACTGGATATAACTAGCTCACGCTAGGGATAGTGTGTAACAAGATGGACCGGATATAACAAGCTCAAGCTAGGGATAGTGTGTAACAAGATGGACCTGATATAACTAGCTCAAGCTAGGGATAGTGTGTAACAAGATGGACCGGAGATAACTAGCTCAAGATATGGATATGGGGCGTACTTTTGTAAGTTCGGCAATTAATTCTCGAATTGCTAAAGCCAATGCCTGATTTAGGTCTGCGGGGGCTTCGGGGTAGCATACAGAGTGGGAGCCCCTATAAAATCAATTAATTTACATCATAGAGTTTCTGAGGAAAGTTAACAAATCAAGGAACTGTTTGGTTTTACACAAATTTAATAATAATAAAGCAAAACATAAAAAGTGTACATACAAGCGCTCATTATATAGCAACTCTCATTGCTTTCTTTGCAACACACATGTTAATAATTAGAGTTTATGTTTTATTTCTTGTAGGAATTTACCTGGGCCCCTGTCTTTGGAGGCAATAAGGCAATTACCCAATCACCCTCCCTTAAATCCGGCACTGGCTAATGCCATGGAGTAAGTAAGATAATATTATAAAATACAAAGATGCTGATTGAATAAATTGATCACCTTCCAAGAAGTATAACTTTTTGTTCATCTTCAGTAGAATATATTGCCTTAACAATGATATATGTATAGTAAAACGGTTTAAAAGGACTTGCCTTGTTCTTTCCTTGATGCCTGCACTAGAATAATATACTGTTTAATTTTTTTAAGCCCATGATCATACAAATTAAAAACAATATATATATATACTAGCAGCCCAACCCGGCTTCGCACGGGCATAATAATATAATAAAAGAAAATACACAATGTTTTACAGTGA
>CABEEJ010005984.1:0-24596 GCA_901482245.1 Timema douglasi | reverse complement strand
GAACCGTAGATAAATTATCATCAGAATGTTGATCTCCTGCTTTTAGAGCTAAGAACCGAGCTAATGAAAACGTGTGCGCCAGGATACAAGTGTACCCCAAACTCACCGTCTGTATGGAGCTCTTTCCTCCCCTCCTGAGCAGCTGCCGCCCCTTCGCCCCTGCTGTCGTCCACTTCGTCGTCCTCATCACTCTCCTCGCCCTCTCGCGCCCTCTTGGCGGGAGGTTCCCAGGCGCGCAGGTCCCCCGACTCGATGGTGCACTCCCACAAACAGAGCTGCCCGTTTCGGCTGACCGTTATCAGGTCCAGACTGTCCCTCTCGAAGAAACAGCCGACGATGCAGTCGGTGTGGCCGCTCAGCGAGTACGTCCGGAAGTTGGCCAGCTTCTCCAAGCTGTACAGCACTATCGACATGTCCTTGGAGCCCACCGCAAGGATTCTTGACACGAGTTGATTATTTTTGTTAAATAAAATATATTGTTAAACAATTAGTCAATAATTTAAATTGATAAAAATAAGGAAAGTTAAACTAATTGAGTAGAGTTCAGCTAAGTGTTAAATTACTGGTCTGGGGCCAGGTTGTTACATTTATCCTACTATAATTGGTTCTAAGCCACCAAAAAGCAGGTTTAGAGCTCTAAAATAAATTTCATTTGAAAACGATTTTTTTTTAGGATTTGATGCTTGAATCTGAGATCTTTTGAATCCTCTAATATCAAATTTTTTTAAAGATTTTTGAGGGATTAGAAGTCCCATCCCTAATTTTAAACCTCAATACTCACCGCCCCATTCTTGTCATAAGGAATAACGGTCGTCCTACAATTTACCTCGAGACCCTTTTCAAGGATATGATATTTACAGTGGTTACAAGATATGCACCGTGTTCAAAATAAGTTGAAAAAATAATGAGCAGTAACGTAAAAAAAAAAACAAGTGGCCAGAGCCGCAAATAATCTACTAAAAACCATAAAAAAAAACACACAACCTTTGCTACATACAATAAATCAAATATTATTCGTAGTACCTTAAATAGATCCCTCACTAAATTTAGCTGCCTAAGATTATTTGTTGAGCCCGTAATGTTTTATTGACAGTCGTCGAGAGAAAAAAGAGAGCGCTAAGATTTAGAATAAGGCCTCACTTTAGAAAATGTGTCAGTTATGGTTATAAGGAATCATGACTAGAAAAATAAGTAGTCGCATATTAATCAAATCATTATCATCATCATCAACTCTGTCCGGGTCAGTCTAGTAAAATGCCTCCGTCTTCCTCTATCCTTCCACCACTCTTCCTTTGATTATTTTTTATTCTTCTTCTTTCACTTTTAACAGTTTCTGTTATTTGCTGCTCCTCCAGCAACTCTTTCTCGGGCTCACTTGCGGTATTTTCCCCAATTAATCAAATATAAACTTATATTTTCAAGGACATGTATTTCTTTCTATTTTGTTTAGTGTATTTATACTACCTTTTGCTATTAATAACCAAAAAAAGTTACTCTTAGTCACTTTTAAGTGATTTTTTAATGTGGCTTATAGCTAGCTAATAGATTAAAAAAAATAGTTTCTTTAGTTGTAAATCTCTCTTTAAGGAAATCCTGTTATTGCTTTTTGAGGTATTTTCTTGTATTTGGAAGAAGGTATAGAAGAGGCAATAAGAGGTTTTCCTTAAAGATATACGATATATTTTCACATCCAATATATCAATTGCCTGTGTTTGTTAGTCCTTTATAGTATTTGTCGGTGACCTGGCGGTCTAGGGGGTAAGGTGTCAGACTTCTGTGCTGGGGGTCCGGGGTTCAATCCTCGGTCCCGGTACAGATTTATCTGATTACCAAACCCTTCCTTCACCTCTGACAAGACATCTTGTGAATGTGGGGAATGCTAGGCCTCCACCGTGGTTCGGATCACACGTTAAACTGTAGGTCCTCCATTTCATCTCACAATCACCCTACCATTACACATTAGCGTAAGTGCGTACAACCCGAACGGGTAGTAAGACGCGGTGATAATAATAGTAATAATACATGTTCCTATCTAAATGTCCTATAATATTTTATAATTTTCCTTTATCTGACTTTCGTTTTAGGTTTCCTCTTTTAGAAAAATGTGTCATGTGTTTGAGGTAAAACTCAATTTTCTAACTTCTTTGTCCACTGGCAGCAGTGTAAAGTGTGAAATGTGTTCTTATTTTAATTTTAAAGGTTTTGTTATGTTTGTCTTACTACCCGTTCGAGTTACACGCTGTTGTACAAATTACACTTATGGTTTAAGTATTAGGAGGGTATAATTGAGAGTAAGTGCACCCACATTTGCGTGGAAAGCCATTTAGGAAAAACCAGACTCGGCGCACCCAACCAGGATCGAACCCTGATCTCCCCGTCTTCGGCAGTCTAGTCCAACACGAGAGTGGCGCGTTAGACAACTTGAGGCTACCCCTATATTTGGAGATAATGGAATGTAGAGGGCTCTGTATTAGATGTGTCTTTGTTCAGAAAGTGATATTAGAATATATCGTGAACAAAAGAGAACGAGTCTCGTGTTGCCTCACCTGGAGTCGTAGGACCAGTCGAGACAGGTGGTCTCATCCGAGGCTCCGTGGAACACTCGCTCCATTATGAACGGGTTGAACTCCCCGCTGTAAGGTCCTGGGGCTTTGAAAACAAACACTGCAACAGGTAATGGGTCAGAAACTAATCGATCTTGCGGCCACTTTCGTTCGGTCACAGAAGAAAACTACAGCTTCATTAAAAGTTGATATTTTGAGTCTTTTAACAGGGGGGCTACAAAACATATTTTACAAAATTCCCTGACTTTTCTACATTTTTAAATTTTCTCTGACTACATTTTTCCAGTTTTAATGGTGGATGATGACTTTTTTTCTTTATTATTGAACACATATTTAAAAAAAGTTTGTATCTACTAAACATAAACGGTATTATCAGTTATTTTAAAAATTAAATTATTTTATTTAGATATTATTAACTTTTGTTTCAGTGTTTAGTTGCAAAATTAATGTATTTTTTTTGACATATTTTTAATTCCCTGATATTTACTTATTTTTAGTTAAATTCCCTGACATTTCCCTGTTTTCCCTGTCATCCAAAAATTCCCTGACTTTTCCAGGTTTTCCCTGTTTTTCCTGTATGTAGCCACCATGTTTAAACTATCAACTACTTTCAAATAATATTCGAGTGTTACCCAAATAACCTTGTTCGGTCATAATCGGTAATGTTATTAGAGATTTAAATAGGTTTATATGAAAATATACATTTTATTTATTTTATCCAGTTTTTTTTTTTAGAACATTGGGGACAAGTAAAAGTAGAGTTAAGAAATGATGGGTGATCACGACACCTTCGATAAGTTTACAGGTCGATCGGGACTCTAAGAATTTTCCAACCCCTGATTGGATCAATATTAATAATAATGATATTTACCACCGCGTCTTACTACCCCTTCGGGTTATACGCTTTAAGTACTAATTACGCTAATGGATTAGGAATTGGGAAGGTTGAATTAGAGGTCCCAGTTCACCCAACCGAGATTAGAACCTCGATCTCCCCGTCCTCAGCAGTCGAGCTCAACAAGACTAGCGCGTTAGCCAACTATGCCACCGAGGCAGATGCTTTACAATAAAAACGTGCTTTATATGTTTTTAAAACTGGACACTATTATATTTCTATATTTCCTTCTTTTAACAAAGCTGCATTGACCTTGGGCCAAATTATTTAGAATGTTTGTGCTTATACATGCCAGCTATTAAGAGTTTGAAGTTGAATGTCTTGAAATCACAAGTATTTTTCTCATTTCCCTTGTTTTTCCGTCTGTCCGGTCGAGTAATGACCCCGGAGCGAGACGTGCAATTTCCGCTGTTGTCGAGACCGCCCGACGTTACTCTTTAGTAATTTTTCCCGTCGAATGTTTTCGTGGAACACTCGGGTCAAGTGTCTGAGCTCACCCTTGTTCTCCTTGCACGCCGCAAAGTGCTTGCCGTCTGGGCTGAACTTGAGACACCTCACCTGCCGCTTGAAGTGATACTTGTGCACCACGGTGCGGCTCACCATGCTGATCAGGTGGGCCTCGCCCGCTGTGAGAAAACACCCCCAACACACAACATAATGGGGAGTAATGGTCTTGTCCACAAGTTTAAAATAATAATATTTAGCACCGCGTCTTACTACCCGTTCGGGTTATACACTTTAAGTACTAATTACTCTAATGGATTAGGAATTGGGGAGGTTTAATTAGAGGAAGTGAACCCGCATTTGAGTGGAGGGAGAGTGGAAAACCATTTAGGAAAAACCACCCCCAGTTCACCCGACCGAGATTCGAACCTGGATCTCCCCATCCTCGGCGGTCGAGCTCAACAGGACAAGCGCGTTAGCCAACTACGCCACCGAGGTGGGTTACAAGTTTAAAACAACTCGTCAATTAAAGTTGACTTTTCCACAACTAGAACACGTTTCAACCCGGTCGTTTTTTATTTTTTTTCGTGTCTTACTATTCGTTTATGTTACAACACTTTAGCACTAATTTTGCCGATATGTTAGGTATGAGGAAGGTCGAGTTTTGAGGAAGTGTACCCGCATTTATGAAGTAGAGTGAAATACTATTTAGGGAGAAAAAAAAAAAGCCTCGGTACTCTCAACCGTGATTCGAACCTCGATCTCCTCGTCATCAGCAAGTCTACAGTACCTCCATGGCTTCTTTGGTGCTGAATGACAGCTGACGGATTTGAAAAGTTCCCAGACCAAATTATGTATCCTTACGCCAAACCATACGATCTGCAAAAACATGTGTTTATCAGCTGTCACTTCTGACGGCCAAAATTTAGGTATATACCTAAATGTTGACTGTCAGAAGTCAGCTGTGAGCTGTCAGTCAGCACCAAAGAAGCCACGGGGCTACTGTAGTTTACTACGAGAGTAGCGCATTAGACCACACTGCCACCGAAGCAGCTGCGGTGTAATTGTATTAGATTGTATTGACTCAAATTCTAAGGCTCTAGTTTCTAGAGAATGTGAACCCCCTTGTGTTGCTCCCGAACACAATGAAGGACTCGGCATGGTAATAATTCTTGGGGACGTAGGCTAGTGTTCAAATTACCTTCGTTAACGGCAACTAAAGTGCATCCATTGGGCGACAGGTCTAGAGTTGTAAAATTGAATCTGCTCTCAACAGGCAGCGTCGACGATTTATTGCTGAAATTAAATGTTCAAAAAGTGTTGGTTTTTTAAGATAAACTATTGTAACTCATTGGTTATATTGTTGCTGTTATTGTTAGGAGGGACTTTTAAAACCAGTTCAAGCTGCTACTATAATATTATTATTTAGCAGCGCGTCTTACTACCCGTTCGGGTTATACGCTTTAAGTACTAATTACTCTAATGGATTAGGAATTGGGAAAGTTGTATTAGAGGAAGTGAACCCGCATTTGCGTGGAGGGAGAGTGGAAAACCATTTAGGAAAAACTACCCCCAGTTCACCCGACCGAGATTCGAACCTCGATCTCCCCGTCCTCAGCAGTCGAGCTTCAACACGACAAGCGCGTTAGCCAACTACGCCATCGAGGCGGGTACTACTACTATAATAACTAGGCTAATGTACGCTACAAATGTTCTCAGATCAATCCGACAGTGCAGAGCTATATCCCGTGATTTAGGTTAATATGTCTTGTCTAACCCCTAAAACCAAAAAAACAATAGTAAAATTGATATTATTTGATTTATTAAATTGTTATGTTTAAACTATTAAAAATAAGAAAAACTTTTTTTTAAAGTTTCTCATTTATTGGAGGTGTTTAACCGTGCACTTTCTGAACTGAGTGATCAAGTTATATCAGCACACGACTTACAAACTAACTTAAATTTAGAACAGATAACAATTTTTAACCCAAGCCTTTATTTTAGCACAGTATCTTAATACACATTCAGGTTATGCTTACTAATTATAATACCATTGGTTTTAGGAAGTGTACCCACATTTGTGTGGTGGGAGAGTGGAAAACCATTTTGGAATGAAAAAAAAACCACTCACAGTATATCTGACCAAGATTCAAATCTAAGATCTCCCCATCTTCGACAGTCTAGTCTACTGGAGAAGTAGTCCTAGCGTCTTAGACCATGCCGCCACCGAAGCGGGTCCATTTAGCCATTAATTCATCACCGTAAAGTGGGACTCACATTTAACCACTAATGATATTTGTCGGCCATGCCAGGAAACAAACCTGGGACCATTTGATCAATAGACAGACACGCTACCTACTGAGCAAAAGATGTCGGACATTATTATTATTATTATTATGTTAGATAAATAATAAAATATAATATTCAGTTAGTTAGTCCCCATATGAAGGACGCTACCCCTTAGTTCTATGATCAATTTTATTGTTTTCTTACTTTTTTAAATCGTAGATGGTGATACGATTTCCCACAGGACTGACAATAGAGTTTCCATCAGAGGAGAAAATTATGTCACCCTTCCTGTATACGGTGCCTAATAAATTCGAAAACTGTGAAAGAGAACAAAATACAACAATGTAACTACAGCATGGTTCTTATTGTATCGGCTGTTCGAATTGCAAAAAAGAATTCAATTGGATTTTAATTGTTTATTGGTATGGTGAAATACAATTAACTTACTTTGTATGCAAACTTCATAGTAATGGTGGAATAAAACTTAACTAAATAAAATATATAGACTAGTTAAAACAATATTCCCACTATTTCCAAACATTATTCATAACCTTACAAAAATACAAAGTATGCTTGAGTGGTGACAACAAGATAAGATTAGGTAAAAAAAAAAGTTCTATATGTTAAATTAAGGAAATTTATTTTTGCGATTACTCTTAGCAGGATTTACATCAACCAAGCGGTGATGTTCAAGAGAGACACTCGCTTCTGAATTTAGCTATAGTAAGATAACTTTGAAGGATACTAAAAAAATAAATGTTTTAGTCAATTTAATGTAATAGAAAATAATAAATAAATAAAATCCATATAATAAATGATTTTACTAATATTTTTTAGTTATAAAAAGTTTATTTTTATAAATTGAATATTAAAATATATAGTTAAGTAATTTTTAAATTTTGTTTTAGAGTTGTGTTTATATAGCTTAGAGAGGACAGCGCTGTTGAGCGAGCCTTTCGTCGTCTGTGACGTCATTCACTTGCAGATAAAACGGATATTTCTATTTGTCTCTCCTTCCTCATAGTGTAGTTGCCGGCCAATAGGAAACAAGCATACATCGGAGCTACTCCTGAAACTTCTACTCACCACATGACCCACACCACTGTAGGCCATATTTGACAGTGGGTCGACGAGTTCGTGAACAAGTGTGCGTGTGAATTTAGTTATTTTGTAGTGTAAAACCAACCTGTAAAATACTCTTATTTATCTGAAATGGCTGCCGCAATCGACGATGCGCCGGTTTACTCCGCTTTCTTTGGAGTTATGGGTGCCGCCGCTGCAATTATTTTCAGTGGTAAGTATGGTCGTCATTTTGTAGCCTATTGATTGAATCTAACGGGAATATTGGAGGGCATTGAAGATCTTTCCTATTGTTGTAGACTCTGATTGATATGTTCACTATCTTAAGTGTATCGTAAATTTACAACCCAATTGAACTTTGATTTCCAAGCTAGAATCCGATAAAATGATAAAGGAAGATTTCTTGGAAGCATCTCTTTGTAATGGACGTCCAAAAAACCTGTTTGTAAGAGAGAAGGGCGTCATTTACTATTTTAGGTCATTTCGTGCAGACTTGGCGCAGATTCTTGATTCATTCAGCAAATTAAAATGGTAGAAATGTTTCTAAGTAGGCCTTGAGCTAGAAATCATAAGTCAAACAGATGTAAGCCTAACTTATTGAAAATTGCTTTAAAAAATAGTGAAATTTCAATTTGTTAATTTAGGAGTTAAATAAAAGAAATGATTAAATAGAATAATAATAAAAACCTATTTCACCTTAAAAGTGCATTAGCTTTTTGACATGGTTATGTAAGGCCAAATGTCAATTTTTACATTCATAAGACTAATTCATACCCATTTGACAGACGAATAATACCCCTTGGAAGGCAATTTAATTCAAACAAGATTTTTAATAAAATGTGATTAATCTGGCTCTTTAACAGGGAGCAATGCACAATTCCCTACTTTCAAGATCAGTTCTTGGAGTTGTGCAAGCATTATTTGTCTACAGCAACCTAATGCCAGCTGGAACATTAAACCTAACTGGTGCCTAAACAAGGGAAACTATCCTGTTAGTAATGCAACCTAGATTTCTTATTTAACATTTAACCTTATCAATAAAAGGGGCGGGGTTAGAGCATATGGTCTGATGCATATTTGCCAAAGTTTTCTATTATTTAATAAAACTGTTAACTAGGCCTAGTTCACAATATGAGGTAATAAATCTGGGGATTTTTTTATAGGTACTGCTTCAACATGTAATCTTGTAGAGACTTTTAAATGGATTTAAAACAGCCAAGGTTGGGCTTAGTCATGTGACTCTCAGCTCATTTCAGTATCGTATATAATATATTGCTTGACCATACAACAATTTTAATGCACACTCCACAACTTAACACAAGGAAAGAAAAAACGTTAAGAATTGAAATGTTTTTATAAATTTGACTTGTATGTTGAGATGAAACTCTTAATTTTCTGTGTCATTAAGGACCGTTCATGAAGCCACCGTTGGTCTGAGTGAAGTGGGGAACTAATATTATGTTCTTGTTGAGTTTGTCTTCACTTGGAATGAGCACATCTTTAGAAGTTTGTCACTTTACGTGAAATGAGTGCATTTGTAGAAGGTTGTCACTACTTGGAATAAGTGCACTAACACCTTAGCTAAAAGGTTGTCACTTCACTTGGAATGAGCGCACCACCATGTTGGCTAAAAGGTTGTCACTTCACTTCAAATGAGCGCACCGGCAGGTTGGCTAAAAGGTTGTCACTTCAAATGAGTGCACCATCAGATTTGCTAAAAGGTTGTCACTTCAAATGAGCGCACCATCTGATTGGCTAAAAGGTCACTTCACTTCAATTGAGCGCACCACCATGTTGGCTAAAAGGTTGTCACTTTACTTAGAATGAGCACACCACCATGTTGGCTAAAAGGTTGTCACTTCACTTCAATTGAGCGCACCACCATGTTGGCTAAAAGGTTGTCACTTTACTTAGAATGAGCACACCACCACGTTGGCTAAAAGGTTGTCACTTCACTTGGAATGAGCGCACCACCATGTTGGCTAAAAGGTTGTCACTTCACTTCGAATGAGTGCACCACCAGGTTGGCTAAAAGGTTGTCACTTCGAATGAGTGCACCACCAGGTTGGCTAAAAGGTTGTCACTTTATTTGTAACTAACCTACTGTTTTCTCTTGATTGACATGTTGGTAGTACTGAACCTGAAACTAGCGAGTTTGTGTATTGGGTCCGTTTAGCGGATAGATGATTTTGAAAAATATGAAACATCAATTTAATTTTAACTTGGGCAGGACTACGCAGAGTCTGGTCTTGATTGGTTTTTACCTGGATGACAGTTCAAAAATCATGATTAGGTTTTGGGTTGCCAACACTTGTAAAGTATTACTGTTTTGTTATAAATGTTAAATTTTTTAATCACATGTTATATTCTACATTTAAAATAACGTAAACTTCAAGTTTTACTATACAGTTTCATAACTTTTAATCATTTCTTTTTACCCAATCTGAAAAAATATTTGAAACATAATTAAAAGTGCTTATTCTGTTTTGGAATGTTATCTATGATGTGTAATATTGTGCATACCTTTTAATACAGGCAAAGTATTTACTTGGAAAAGAGAAAATACTCCAATTTTTTTTTTATATATATATATATATATATATATATATATAGTAAATTATTTTGTGATTATTTTATTGTATTTCGAAATATTTAACTGAATAAAATATTTGTATCCACCGCGTGGGTGCACCATTGTAAAGAACTTGTTTCCGTCATGTTCAATCACATGGTTTAAATTCATCGCTCGCCATTTTGAAGCTATTTTCGTTAGACCTTTTATGGAAGTTCTGTGAATAATATATATTTTAAAGTGGAATAGAACGATAAATAAACTTTGTGTCCAAACTAAAATAAATATATAAATAATATTGGCCTAAATTACTGTGGTTAACTATCACATTAATATATTAACCAACATTTTCATCACAGTTATCCAAAGTGATAGATGTCAGCTGTTGGCGTAGGGATATATTAGGGACTATTTCTAGTAAAGTTTTGAGCTGTGATCCAAATAAATTAAGGTCGTGAATATATTATAGCTCTCTGTAAGACCCAAAGTTGGTCGCCCCTGGAGGTTTTAAAATAAAACTCAGGTGATAAGTATTTCAAGGTCATGATCTGCAGTTGCTATTGATTTGCTGTCAGGTGGGCAGATAAATCTTACCTCATTGTTTTATGAATGAATATTGTTTGTTTGGCCTTGAGTTTTTATTCGGGAATCTGTCAGACAAGAACAAACAATGAGTTGTATAACGAGTGACTGAAAATTTCGAAGTTAGATCCTTGTCTAAGTTTGCGAGCTTACCTTCCATTATTCCACTATGGTGTTGCTAATAAAATAGGGCCATAGTGTAATCACTCAAGGTAAGACAAGGACATGGTGGCTACAAAAAGGGCAAAGTCTGGATGTCAGGGAAAATATGAAACTGTCAGGGAATTTAATTTAAAAAAAAAACCCGCCCCGGGGGTGGCGTAGTTGGCTAACGCGCTTGTCGTGTTGAGCTCGACTGCTGAGGGCGGGGAGATCGAGGTTCGAATCTTGGTCGGGTGAACTGGGGGTGGGTTTTTCCTAAATGGTTTTCCACTCTCCCTCCACGCAAATGCGGGTTCACTTCCTCTAATTCAACCTTCCAAATTCCTAGTCCATTAGAATAATTAGTACTTAAAGCGTATAACCCGAACAGGTAGTAAGACGCGGTGCTAAATATTATATTATATTATATTATATTAATTAAAAAAAATAGATAAAAGTTGGGGCATGTTGATAAGCCTACTTGACTAATTCTGCACCCATACATTTAATAAGAGTGAGATTTTGTTTCTCTAACATGCTTCCTTACTCATCCTTACCCCATTGAACAAATACAGGCCAGGGTGTCTACCATCAGGGAAAACGGGGAATTAGCCGGGAATTTGAAGTGATCGGGGAAAAACGGGAATAAGTCGGGAATCTGGTAAATCACAATAAAAATCCGGGAAAATGATATTTTACTCAAAATATGAAATACAATAATCAGTAAATTATGTCATGTTTTTTGCTTGTAGCTGTGTAATATATTTTTAATTCCTAGTAAACAATTTTGATTCAAATTTTAAAACTTATTATAAAAACTATAGAAAAACGAGTTAAAAGGATGTGACATACTTTTTTATTCGGTAATTTTAGGAAATGATCAGGGGAAAAGTTGGGGATTTCATTGGTCAAGTTGAGTAGACACCATGACATACGTATAACCTGAACTGACGGTAAGCTGCAGCAAGAAACAACTATTTATGAATGAATCCTAAAATATAACACTTTATATCAAAACGAGGGGGGAAGGTGAATAAATGGTACCCGGGTAATAATTAACTTTTAATAAACCAAGAATAGATTCACTAAAGAAAACCTTGCAAGTTTGTTTAACATTTGACGACAGTATCTCGATTTGTATGCAGGCTGGCAGATATTCTGGAGATGATAGGTCAATGTGTGAACGACCTACACAAGTGTGTGTATACATACACACATGGAATTCACAAGTGTGTGTGCTTGCGTGCATCACATGTGCAAGTAGGTAAAACACTTGTAACTGTGAACTAACATGCCAACCAACTTCTTATGTAGATCGGCGATTGTCTGCCAGAGGGGAACCGGTTTCACGGATACTCTGCCTCCCTTTCAACATCCATAACTTACAACGTCTTAAGGATCAGTGTCCAGCGACCTTGAAAACAAGGAAAGTCACGGAATTTTCTTGGTCGGGGAAAAGTCATTGTAAAGTCAGATAGTTTGTTTAAATTTCTGGAATTTTCACATATTTGCTAAAATAATATGAAACTTTAAAGTGCATTAGTCATATCATTTTTCTTCCGGTGAATATTCATCACAAATCTTTTAGCACAGTTTTTACCAGTCAAGCACACAACTCCGAGTTCCCAGTCAACGTTATTTCCATACCCCTCCACACTGCACCTTAAACCAAAGTTGAGACAGTTATTTGCATGTGTGAGAATCTGATTACATTATAGGAAGAGGAAAATGTCTCTCACGACAATTTTAAACTGTACCGGTGTAAACAGAACTTTTAATGGCTCAAAAGATATCTCCAATAGTCCGTCCTTTAACCTTCATGAAGCGACACAATTTCAGAACGTCTCTAAAAAATATTATTACATTAAATTGGATCTTAATAATATGTTTGTAACATATTATACTGATTGTAAAAGTTTGAAATTGGCTTTGGGGAACCTGGAAAAGTTGGGTAATTTTAAAATATAGTTTTGTTTGGCACCTGAAGAATGGAAAACTTGGTGGACAAAACCATTTTGGGAGCAGGATTCCTAGCCCTGACCACCCAAGGTCTATAGCGTGTGTTGGCGCTGAACTAATGATGACTCTTGATAATCTGGCAAAGCTACTTTCAACCCTCTTCTCTTAAACCATTTATCGGAAATATTATAAAACACATCAATAATAAAATAAAGAATTTTTTTTTAAATGCGAGAAGCTTACAAGAATCATTTGGATGTTCATTTTACACTCATTCAAAGATAAAATAATTTATTAACTCATTTTGGTTAATTTGAAAAGATATTTTGGATGACTTTACCTAAAGGAAATTCTTTACCAAGTGTGATATTGGCGTTATCTTTGCCGGAAATAAGCTATGCCTTGCTAATATAGTCGCCTTGGTTCTGCCAACATTATCAAACAAATATGTATATGGGAACTTAGTGGCAAGATGGCCAATATGTCAGCCTTTTTCAATTCGCAGCAACTAAACGAATAGTCTTTTTTTTATATAAATGTTTTATTATTATCATGGATATAAAAGGATATAATTCTATCCCTGAAAAAATTCCCATATTTAAGATCCAACCCGTACAATAAAAAAATATTTTATTTATTTACAAAACTATCTATGCAGTTCTTTAAAATATTAACTACCTAATTGAAAAACATTTATAGTTAAAGGGTATTTTTATTGAAAACTGTACTGTGCATGCATAAAAAAATGCAACATTTGCACTGATTGGACCAGCCTGTAGTTTATAATTAAATCATCTTACTCTATTAAGATGTTTTTTTGTAAATATCAGATAAGACTTGTTATGATGCACAATTAATTAGCGACTCATTGATACCATTATAATCTAATAGATAAAACGTGCTGTCAAGTAAAACATTTAATCTATCATAAACAACGGACCTGTGGGCCTATTGATGTGTGTTCAATAGTTTGTCTGCTTGCTACAAACCTCAGGCTAGCCAATGAAACTTGTTCGTCTGCTTGCTACAAACCTCAGGCTAGCCAATGAAACTTGTCGTCTGCTTGCTACAAACCTCAGGCTAGCCAATGAAACTTGTCATCTGTCGGGAATTTAAAGACTAATGCCACTTAAGATAGCATTTAGGTGCATTCAATTTTCCAGCATTTTCCTCTGTCGAGTCTCCCGGCCCCTTCAAGCTTGGGGTACATTATTCCAACCTTCCCTCCCCCAGTGGGAAAAATGGGAACAAGTTGGGAATCGGGTATAAATACAAAAAAGGGGGAGGGGAATATTTGTTAAAGCCAAAATATGAAATATAATAATCATTTAATCAATACATTACAATGTGACTCAAACTATTTTTTTTGTTGGTAATCGTGTAATATATTTTATAATCCCTAGTAGACTATGTTAATACATATAAAAATGGTTTATTTAGATTTTAAAACTTATTCCTAAAAAATGTGGGAGGGGTTAGAAGGGTGCGGCATACTTTCGAGTCGAGAATTTTAGGAAATGATGAGAAAGTCTGGAATTTCATTGTTCAAGTTGAGTAGACAACCTGGTGTGGTACATAATACTACATTTCCTACTCTGCGTGGCTGTCCCCTGATATATTCATGTATTCAAGGGGAAATGAAGGGGTCCAGTCCTATCTGGGGGTGGCTTGTAGGGAGAAGTCTTTCACAGGAGATGGCTAGCCTCTATTTTTTATTACTTTTTTTTTAACAAATATCCCTCTAGAAGTAATTAAAATGTTCTAAGACATAATTGAGGTTGTCGATGCTATGAATTGTGTAGGACTTCAATGATCTAGGTATCGGGTAGAAATGCTTGATAGTAAGTAATACTTGCCCAAGTACCAACATTTGGTGGCATGTTAAACACATATTTTACAAAACATTCTCATTCAAAATGTGTCCAAAATCTCACAACCGAATTAGACTCTTTTTCCCTGGAAAAAACCTGGTATGCTGTTAAACCTAATAGTTTTAGAGGGCACCCTAACCCTTCATTTTGTTGGAAAGGGCCCCTTTTCGGGAGATAGTCATTCCATCACAAAAAGACTACATTAGTTAATTAATTAGGGATAAACTAGCAGAGCTAAAGCTTAAAAACACTTTCTGAATAAATCTCCTACCAATAATACAATAAAATTTACCCTCAATCAGTAAAAAAAGCTTTGTGAATCCATAGTTGTGTTTTGGCTCTGGGCCCTCGTCTTTTAATAGCCCGCTTACAAGGAAAGAATAAGTTTGACCAGCGCAAGGCACTTCTAAACTGTTCAATGGGGGGAGGGGGGCCTACAGAAATAAAACATGCACTAGGACAATAGGCGTGTGTCGCAATTCTGCACAAAATGCGGGGGCTTTTAATTACTCGATACACGGGATAGTGCGAAAGACGGGCAATATAGCTACGCAAGATTAATTGGCCAATTTAATTTTAATTGGGAGGAATAAGCAGTATTGTGCCTAGGCTTTCGGTATAAATAAGCAGACACTGACCATCTCGAGCTCTTTGGATGTGATATAACTCGGATGGTGTACAAAATATGTGTAGCGGGGTTGTGTAATGGCGGTTAAAGACTCTAGCTTAAACATAATGTCTGTCTGTCTGTTACGCTCCTAAGAATTCACATTGCAAGCAACATGCACCTTTACAAATCATTCAAAAATATGGAGCCTGATCTACTGAATTTAAGTAGACATCCACCATGGCTGGAAACCCTTCTATTCATAGTTCTTGTAAAAAAAAATCTATTTTGTTGTTTTAAGCCCATTAAAGCCCCAGTTATCAAAGTGTTATCTTACATGTGTGTACATTTTCTGAAATACCATGATCGCTACTTAAAGACAGTGAAAAGCACAACTCTCTCTTTAATAGAAACCATACCACTCCCCCCCCAAAAAAAAACTTTGCAAACACTCGTTTTGCATGCCTCATTGAAGAAACATCAGTATAAATCCAAAATGGCTGCATATAACTAACAAGGCCACCTATATAACAAATAACTAGATGGTCAAATACCCATTTAATATAAAATTGGGGTTTTCACTTGGGATGACTACTTGAGTTGTTTTTGTATGACCTCAAAGCGTATGGTTGGTATCTCGGTTTCTTAAGATGTGAAACCGGGCATGCTATGAGTGGGGTTTATCTAATAACCTTAACTTGCGGGATAAAAACTCCGGTCCAATTTAGAGAGTTTGAGTGTTTCAAGGTCGTTGATGGATGGCCTCGTGCTCTATCACTTGGGAAGGAATATCGAAGTGTCTTGTATGACGAATTGGCAAAAGCCCACGCCGGGTCAGTTTGAAAGAAAAGTTGCTAATGCCTCTGAAGTAATAACACCGCCTTTACTTATGCGTCCATGAAACTGTTAAAATTTCCTGACCGTGGTCACAGATCTTGCTTAGCCTTTAAAACCATGAACAAGAGGTATCCGTGTTGGATAAGCACCTGGGAAGGCTCGGGACAGTCGCTGGAGTATCACATGGAGGTGATAGACAGTGAATTTAATCAAAATAAGGAAAAGTCTGGCCATTTTAATACTGAGCTAGTTATGGACTTAAGTATTTATAAAAGTGTGAGATTCTTTTTTATGCTAACAACATGCATTGGCTAGATATAGCATTTTGTTTTAACATGAGGGTTGGACAGTTTGTTAATGGTGCATTTACACAGGGACACAAATAATTTAATGTCGGTCTTTAGTAGATGTGAAGATTTTTTTTTTGCCAAAATATCTGATCAATGTAATAACTTAAAAACGAGAAAAAAAATCCGTTCGGCAAAAAAAGCTGCAAAAAGTTTTTTTTTTAATCAACTCTGAAAAATTTGGGGAATTTTATAGTATTTTTATAGTTCCCTAAATAATTCTAAATTAATATAATATAATTTAGCATTCTACCAATATTCTTTAATAATCGGCGGTTTCTAAGCAAGTGGTCACAGTGTTTCGGATGGGGTTATGATTTTTGAGCTTTTGTCTTTATATATTTTTATTAAGTGAATAAAATAATAATAATAAAAGAAGGAAAATTCAAAAAGAAATGTGATCTGTTAAAATTGTTTTTGTTTTTTTAAATTGTATGTTACTGCTTAAGTTCCTTTTAGCTGTCAAACTGTGGCAGTTTCTTAATAAGTTAGTTTGCTATAGCATTCTCATGTTTGGGCGAGGGGCGCTGGCTGCTATCTTAACTTCTAGTTGAATCTCTTTTGTGACCTTTTAAGTCGCATTTGTACAGTCATTAAAAAAAGGCCATTTATAATAGATAAAACAAGCCTCAGTGGGAATGTGATCTTAAGTCACGCTAGTTTGGTTTTTCAATCATGTACGGCCATCTTCCGGCCGAGCATACTGGTGTGCTTTCCTAGACTGTCTCTTCCTGTCCCTCAATGTGAATAAAGGGTACATTTCCTCTAATATCTACCTACCCCACTAGTGTAATTAAACGTGGACATCACGGATAGGAGGTAAATCATAATAAAAATAGATACCGTAGCCTCATGGCTTCTTTGGTGCTGACTGACTGTCAAAAGTTGCAACTGCTAAACACATGATGTTTTTGCAGATCATATGGTTCGGTGTAAGGATACATAATTTGGTCTGGTAACTTTTCCAAGCTGTCAGCTATGAGCCTTCAGCCAGCACCAAAGAAGCCATGAGGCTACTGTATTTGTTTTTATTTGAACTCTTATGGGTCATTAAGGGGCCACGAAGGAAGCTCTCAAAGCGAAAAAAATTGAGTCAATAGGTTGGAAACTATAAATTTATATCAAAAATTGGTGTCACTGTATTTTTAAACTAGCGCAGATTTAAATTCTGCTGTAGGGTTTCTATATAATTATACAACACTTCTTAAGGGTTGGAGTATTGGGTCGAAGATTCAAATTTGAAATATTCAACAACAAATATTTGAGCCAAACAATAATATTAAAGCTTATGAATAGTAAAATGTGTGTTTAGGGTCTGGCTGGAACTTCTTTCAAAGATCAAATAGCTAGAAGTGTCTTGTCGCCTAGTCCATGACCCCGAAGGGGGTGAGTGCCTGGCGAAAGTTTGTCCAGAACTGTTGCACGGAGTCCTAGAGATTAGGGCTGGACCAGAATTATCCAGCGGCAATATTCTTGTTACAGCGCTGGGTGCGGCGTACGGTACCGCCAAGTCCGGCACCGGTATCGCAGCCATGTCCGTCATGAGGCCGGAGCTGATCATGAAGTCCATCATCCCCGTCGTCATGGCGGGTATCATCGCCATCTACGGCCTCGTGGTGGCTGTGCTCATAGCCGGCTCTTTGGAGGAACCCCCCAAGTACAAGCTCTACAAGTAAGTTTGGCAACACTGGCAGCTGTCTTACATGTTAGTAGTCTTAGTTCAGAGTTACAATCAAAGAAACTGCATTATAAACTCTCACCCTAACTTGCGTCACCCGCTTCAATGGTCAAATGGTCCAAGACGACCTTCTCAACAGACTTGACTAATGATGACAGGCAGACAGGTTCAAGTGCTGGTTGGGTACTTTTCATTAATCACGCGAGGGTACACTGCCTTTAAATTCAGCCTTACTCATCCCAAGCACTTAAGCGTAACTAGTGCACCTGCGTATGGCCCGAATGAGTTCTAACACATCTCAAGTTTATTCCTGGTCTTAAAACTAAATGTTTTGGTCTTTTTTTGAGACCCTCTCACATGACGCTTGGAATTTAAAACAATATCAGCGCGTAAACAATTTAAATCATGAAATAACTCTCCAGACCTCGGCCATTGTAAAGTTCGTCGGGCACCTCTTTGAGACTTAATTTGAATTTCTATAGATGTGAAGATTCTTAGCTGTTTTTGTCATTTGGTAGAGGTCGCTCGTATAAGTGTGGTCTGAGGAACTAATTCACTCCTCTCCACTTCACTTCAAGTGTATGGTAGTTTTAGAAGTATTTAATAAGCTTGCCAACTGTTTTGAGAGAAAAAAACTATTATGACTGAGAACTTTACCTGAAGGTCGTAATAGGTCAAATGTGTGTCTATTGATTTAAACAGTAACGTTTATGTTCAAAATTTAAAAAAAAAATAACCCTCACTTGTTTTGTTTTTTAACCATTTTAGGATACCCTCACCTTCCCCCTCCCCATCCTCTCACCTCCCCCCTCCCTGACCTCTCACCTTTGTATATCCTTAGCTGGGAACATCAGACTCCATAGCTCAGTCTGTAGAATGTATGCCTATCAGCTAAGAGTCCACGGTTCGATTCCTGGCATGGGCAAATAAAGTTTGATTGCTTATTAAATGTAGGTTTCCTCTTCAGACTGATGAATTTATGGCCGGGGATCTGGGTTTTTATTTGTTAGAGATTTAAGTTAGCTTTAAAAGTGTGTGTGTAATTTACCAGTTTTCAATATAAAAAGATAACGTTAAATACCTCCGATAAAATGTTAGAAACATTGAAGTGCACAAGGATGGTAAAAACACTTTTCTCAAGTGTCGGTAATCAAAATAAGAGCTTTTGTAACTTTCAGTACATAAAGAAAGGTTTCCTCGAGACCTTGTACTAAAACTACAGTCTTAATACTATTTTCTGGCTTCACTCTATTTCCAGGGGCTTTTTGCACCTGGGAGCTGGTCTGGCCGTCGGTTTCAGCGGTTTGGCCGCAGGTTTCGCCATCGGTATCGTGGGTGACGCCGGCGTGCGGTGGTACCGCCCAGCAGCCCCGCCTCTTTGTCGGCATGATCCTCATACTCATCTTCGCCGAGGTGTTGGGTCTGTACGGCCTGATCGTCGCCATCTACCTCTACACGAAATAAACGTGTTCTAGGTGTTCAAGCACTCTTCCCCCACCCTCCCCTCTCCAGTTTACGAACGAGACACGTTCCCCATCATTCATGTGTAATTTTGAAGATAAAAAAAATATATTCTTTGGATTTTTGTTTGCTGTCGGAAGTCATCTCTCGAGTGACGGATATGTCGTGTCCCCGTCAATATCTCACGGAGAGTTGACTTTCATCGGCCAACCACCTCATTTGTAAATTATTAAAATACCATTAACCTAATTATCCTAGTTGTATAAAACAAAAGTGAAAATTTGGCACTTTAATGTGAAAAAAAATTGCACAATTTAAAAAAAAAAACAAGTAAATTTCTGTACAAAAATTGGGCAGTTATCAAGAACATATAATGTTGACGGCTGTAGGAAGTGTGTTGTTTGAGAGTTGGCGATACAAGATTACGGGGGGTTTTGATTACTTAATTATTGTAATATAGCTAGCGTGCGAACATATCACGTGTGATGAAAGTAGAATATTTTTTTCTTCTGAACACTGATTTGTAACTTAAAAGTACTGTAATGAATTAGTAGACCCGTCATTGGGAGTATCTGTCAATGTCGTAACAAAAGAGTATTATACTTAGTTTTGTACAGAATGTAGAGTAATTATCTCAGTGGTTAGGGTTGTCGTGTTTGAATTATCACTTTTTATTATTATTATTATTTAATAGTATGGTCTTTCAGTCAACACATTTCTTACGAGGAAGCTATAAGGGAAATGCCAGAACAACGCTTTTATTTTCCAAGCCTTTTGAAAGGAGGAATCCACGGTGAAGCACTTGATTTGAGTCGACGCCGGCGTTTGGTCGGTGTGTAGCTTTCTGTATATATTGTGTCTGTGCCTCGTTCCCCATCCGCGCCGTCAAGGGGAAAATAAAATGATGACGGGACACGTTTAGAAATCTACAGATGTTAAATCTTGGCTGTAGTTGTGCGAAGTAGTTTGTTAGTTGTTAGCGTTGTTTCAATGTGAGATTGTTTTAACTGGGTCAAGGGACTATTTACAATGTGTACATTCCAATTTCCGCCATTATTGCTGATAACGGTAATCATAGATGGGTATTTCACTCGCTGACGCATTCAAATATCATAAATATCTGTTATTGATGTTGTAACTTGGGCGCTTCACCGGTAGTCGATCTATCGGGGAGGGGCAAGTCGGTTAATTAAATCAATGGATACAGTTTTTTGTAACAAAACTCTTTTTTTTTTAAAAAAAGTTAGCATGTTTTACGGCTAGTTTTTAAAACTCATATTTTATTATTTTTGCCAGCAATTCATGAGGCCTACGAATGATAGATTCAGATCTGTTATAAAGTGCTTGGCGTTACCCGTAAAAAAAAGTAATTGTCTTAATGATGGCTGACGTATGAATTTAGAGTTGTTTTTGCAGTATTGTTTAAACCAACAAATTATCTGGTATATTGATGACAATTTTGTATTTGGCTCAAGGTTTTTTTTATGTTTTTCATATCGGTCAACACATATTTTTCGACAAGTTTAAAATAGCAAATATAAAAAAAATCTCCTTAAAGGTGCGTGAATCTTATATATGAATCTATTCTTTGTATCTATTTAAATTGTGATCTGTCGTTTAGTTCTCAACGGAGAGCTCTTTTGCCACTTCATTTTTATTTTTAAATGTTCTCAACTCTTTGTATTTTGAANAAAAAAAAAAAAAATGGAGGCGGTCAAGTGATCTTAAATGTTGGATTGAATATTGTTTGTTCTTCCATCATTTTTTCCCCCTTTTGAAAAAGTTCAGGGAGTTGAAAATGTCAGCGATCTTTTTGGTCTCATTGTGGCGATCACATTTTGAGCACCTGAGAATGTTGGGGTTTTTTTCCCCCCTCCCAACTTTGGTTAAGGTAGTAATCTCCATCGTACTTTGGATTGTCATCTTGTGGTCCGGAACTTCCACTGGTTGCGGTTCTAAATTAAATACAATAACATGAAATTTTGGAGCCAATTTGTGTGAATAATGTAGAATATATAGTAATATACATATATATATATATACTTGTATAATTGTAATTGAATCATCCTGATGAACTGTTAATCTAGTGTATGCGTAGCATGTGTGAAATCTGGTGTATGAATGAAAATCTGAAATAAATAAAATGATCTGTGTATATTGAAAATATCTTGTTTTTTAGTTTTAATTTTTGCACCTTAAATTTCACCCTTTTTTTTAACATCTGCGTTGTGCATGGTATACCTAAGTGATTGTTGCTAACCAACCTAATTGGAGGATAACACAACAACCAGTCTCTAGAGCATACATTTTGCAACAACAACAAAAATGCTTTGGTGGTCGAGCGGTCCAAAACTTGGAATTTCTGATTAGATTAGAAACCCCAGTGACGGGGGTTGGGGGTTTGTTTGAATTCTGGTTGGGTGTACTAAAGGTTTTTCTACTCTCCCTCTATGCAAATGCTGGTACACTCTATTTAAACACTTCTCATATGTAACCCAAATGGGAATTGAACTACGGTACTATTTTCTGTTGGGGTCTGGTCCGTGTGAAGTGTGTGATCCTTGCACATTTTGAAAGAAGCACGCGGCCATCTTAGTTTTTCATCTTCATTTATCAGCTGTGTATTTTGCATTTTTTCTTAGCTATAGCAAATGATTTTCCAGAGATAGGGGTTCAAATCTTGGTCGGGTATACTGAGGGTGAATTTTCCTAAATGGTTTTCCACTCTAATGTGGGTATAATATATACACATACAACCTTCCTCTTCCCTAAAATCCACTGGCATAATTTGTACACACACACATCCTGAATGGGTAGTAAGAGATCGCTTAAAAAACTTGTCTTAATACAACTAAAGTAGGGGTGCACACAAAATAACACAATATTTTCAAACAGGAAACGAAACATTTTTTGTTTAATCTCAAGTCATTCCTCTTTGACTACATGCTTTGACGAGTCGCTGTGTACTTAACAGTGGCAACATGGGTTAAGGTGTCACACAAGAATTTAGACTGCCGGTGAGGGTAGATTGAGGTATAACGGGTGTATTTAGGATAGCTTTCCACTCTCCTTTTGCGCAAGTGAGGCTACACTTCTTCTGAATTCAATTTTCCTCATGCATCATACGTCATCCTTTCTCTGTTGGAGAGTAACTAAGTGAATGTTGTCAGAATGGCTAGTATAACTACACCAACTTCTTCAGGGGGCTCAAGAGTAGCTTGGTGTAGTTCCTGGTAAGCGTTATCAGGCCAAACATGACATAACACTCGGACAACTCTGTCATTTGTGTTATCATGTGCACCACATAACCAACACGTTGTGTTTATCAGGACTGTTGGCGCAAGGTAAACAGTCTTACCAACCATGGTTTCACGCAGTGTCTCCTGGCGGCTGTCGATGACTGCTCACTATTTTAGACCTTACACCACAGATTATTTGACAAGTCTGGCATTCACTATAATCCCGGATGGTGGATCACAATCAACATACCCACGTAATGGGAGATCAGGAATACTGTAAGGTAACAACTTTAGCAGAGCACAGACAAGGAATTTGGACTGTCGGAAATATTGTTCATTGAAATGAAACCAAATCATTTATGCCTGATCAGGCTTCAAGTACTTGCAATAAATGCTTTACTGGAGCTTCAAAATAAAAGTGTAACAAGAGTTTACGGAGACTGACTACCAAATAAGTCTTCTGCACACACCAAACAAACAAATGAAGTACTAAATGGCTATGTTGACGTTATTTGCAGAATCATTGACTGGTTCGAACACTTGTACCTTAACTCAAATGTTCAGCTTCTTCTGTTAATTTAACTGCATCGAATGACTTCCATTTAAAAATTTTGAGAAGGTTAATTTAAGTTCATAAAGATCCCAGCATTCCCCTGAAGAAAGAATGCCAACCACTTGTCTGGGATCCAATGTTGGGTTCGTTGAATTTGCTAACAAATTGGTAATGAATATCCTCTTAAAATGATTCGAAATGGGTGGAAAGTGATAATTCGAGAAAAATCTTGTGCATAAATAAATCAATGCACTCTCTTCATGCACTGGGCTCGAGGTAGTGTTGTCGAAATGGGGGTGTAGACAAGGTAGTGACACCAAAACTGTCCAAAAAAATTGTAGTGTTTCAGAAGAATTATTTTTTTAATATTCCTGTAGTTATAATCACAAAAATATTCTCGTACACCCAGCTAACATTTACTGTACCAATATACCAACAAGACCCGTTTCGGTGGCTGTATGGTCCAAGGTGCTTCTCTTGTGTTAGACAAGATTGGGGTTCAATCCCGGTCGGGGGCACTGGTGGGTTTTTTTACCCTACCTCTGCGCAAATGTAGGTGCACTCATAAATTAAACCTCCCTAATCCCCAACATATTAGTGTAATCGGTACATAGGCTTATAGTCCGAACGGGTAGTAAGACGCGGTGGTAACTTCTAAGAAAACAATGAGTCATCATGAAATACTAGTGTCTCTCTCAGTGCTAGCGAGGACTGGTAGTGTCCATGTACCAGCGAGGAACCAGGAAATACCAGCTTTTACTTTCCCGCCGACCCACTACACCAGATATCTCTGCATGGTGTCTGTTGTGAAACCGTGTTGCCTTTATCTTGTTTACATTTGGTCAATCTTCACTTAAACAAGTTTGGCAACGCTGGTTCGTCGATGTTGCCAGTAGCTCCTTCTAGCCCCAGTAAACCACTTTCCGACATAACTGAGAGCGAGAAGATTTGGCGACAAATGACTGAGAGAGAGCGAAGATGAAGGGTTTTGACCATCAGATACGTATTTCGCTCAGAGACGATATTGGGTGTAGATAAATCTGACGTCACGGACGATGACGTAATCATGAACAAAACTAAAGCCTTGGAACGTAAAACTCTCCTCTGAATTTTCCCGCCTGTTTAAATCTGACGAATACGATCAAGATGTCCCACGTTCTAAAGTTCCCTCTTCAGTTTAATTTCTCCCGAGGATGTTAACACCAGGAACATAAGATGTACGAAGAAAGCAATAACAGAGAATTTCCCGCCCATTTCACAGTGGGTTTGTTGGGCGTTTCCCGCTCTTTTCATTAAATGTTCTTCGGGAGTTTCCAGTCATTTTCCAAGGCTGTAAGGGGTAATAAAGGAGGGCTGTAAGGGGTAATGAGGGAGGGCTGTAAGGGGTAATTAGGGAAGGTTGTAAGGGGTAATGAAGGAGGGTTGTAAGGGGCAATGAAGGAGGGTTGTAAGGGGTAATGAGGGAGGGTTGTAAGGG
>CABEEJ010005983.1:0-44235 GCA_901482245.1 Timema douglasi | reverse complement strand
CTCCCCATCGTTTATATCCGAACAGAAATTTTGAATAAGGTTTCCTAGCCCTAGTTTATATCGGCGCCCTCACCTTTATGCAAGCCTGTGGTATAATGAGTCGACGAGGTAAACAATAAAAGCCATTATATAGTAGATAGAGCCTACACTTGTTCTCAGAGGCGGGGTAAAGCAGGGTGGAAACAAATAACAAAAGGAAGGGAGAAGACTAGCGCTCTCGGAGTTTAGCGGCCAGTCCAGTAACCACTCGAAGCTTACAGAACATCCTAGATGGTGGAACCGGAAACTATCTTGGTCAAGTTAAGTCCTTGTTTGTTGTGGGCAGGGCTTCGATGACGAGCGAGGCGCTGACCATCGTCTCGTTTCAGTCGAAATTGTTCAAGCCACGGGAAAGGATGTCTTAGTGTGTGTTAGTGCTCCATCAGATGGAGAGAAGCCAGGCCGGTGTTGGTGAGTGTTGTAATTCCATATTACTGGGTGGTATGCGTTAGATGTTGTTATTGGTTGTAACATCGTTACAGTTGTTGATTGGAAAGATCAGAGTCTCATCAGTTTTGACTGTAATAAAATTTGCTGAATTTATCTGGGCCTTTACTTCAGTTAGATAAACTTGAAACATTGCATTCAAATTTCATTTTGGATGGTTTTGGAGGTACCTTTAAATACATTTGATTCTTTCAAATGCAATGCAAGAGCAGAGTCTAGCTCGGCTGCAAAATCAATTAAACCCAAGTAAATACCACAATTATCAAAAGTAGCTTTCTCCTCATGACCACGTAAAGCTAGTTCAAAAGCCCCAATGAATTTAATACATATAATTAAACGACGTAATATGTATCTGTTGTCAACGTTTTCATTGTGATTTAGTTTTTGCTGAGCATACATACTATTTAATTGCTCCCGAATATCTATTTTGCCCAACACATTGTAGTCCACTGCTGCATTTAAAGGATTTATGATAGCTCATGCTTCTTAGCTCTTTCTGGTAAATGTTTTAAATCAGAAAAACCACCTTTAATCAATTTAAAAGATTATTCCTTTGAAAGCAAACAAAAGAAACAAAATAATTTGTTAGTCACTTCACACACGCACATCCACTTATATTTATCATAAATGTTTTTATTAAAATGTCTAAGACAGGTACGTGAATTATTCGATTATAATATTTAAAATTGGCATTGGCCTGCCTTTATTGTGAATTAAAAACTTTTAATCAAAACTAATGTTATTTTGAATAATGTACTGCACATAATTAACTTCGCAATTAATTTTTTAAACACTCGAACCGTTGAACGAAGAACGGTAAGAAATAATCCCACAGTTTTAGACATTCACGCGCGATTGACTAGTTACAAAACATGCTGGTTAACAGTTTTTCAGGAATAGCTTGAAAAGGTGAAGCTTTACCTTGAACGGGCTACTTTACAGTGGATGGGGATGCGAGCAGCAAGGGATAAAATATGTCCTTTCTACGGCCGGTATTACACTATCATATTTTTCTTCGATCAAGGAAATAAGACACATTTTTTTGATCAAATATAATTTATGATAAAATATTTGATTCCGTCTTTAATAAAATATTTATTATCGCACAACAACGCATTTCTTTCTACGTTACTACAATTACAGTATTATGTTATTACTAAAATGAGTTCAAATTATTTAATTATATGTGCAGAGGCTGTGAGTTAGAATGTGATAATCTCGTTTCTGTGGAAATGAGAAGAAAGCCTGTGATATATTAAAAAAATTAATAAAAATAAACAATTATGTCCATCACCTTCACACCCGCTTAATCAATTTTAAAAAAATATTAGCCAATCTTCTCTCTCTTTTCTCTTAATAATTTTTAAGCACTTGAACAAATTACAGAGCTATTCAATGACAAAGATACCCCAAATAATCTAAACCATTAGAGTGAGTGTGTTGTTAATTTTAATTTCTTTAAGTCTTAATATTGTATTTAATATTTTAGTGTTATTTATTTATTTATAAATAATTATTAAAATATTTCATTTGAACTATTATATTTTTAAACATTAAAAATACATTTTGTTGAAAAGTTCCCCTAGGGTATTTTCTCCCTAAATTCATTTATATTATTAATTGTCTTTCGCGTCCAGGTTAATCTTTCAGTTGCCATTTTATTTTATAAAACCCTAGAGCCTGTTCTACAGCGTAAATCTTTGAGCAAATATGTATTACCTTTGATAAAATATAGTTGACGATTTGTCAAAGTTACATCACATGTCTTTAACAAAGAAATGTGACAGTATAATATCTGTTTTCCCAGTGAACCCTCCCCCTCCAGTGACGTATATTCTATACTCCAAACAAGACACCTCTATCTCCAAGCTTCTACTCACGGGGGAACACTCAAATAGCGCACCATTTAGACTTGCGCAGAGCTGTTCTGAGCATCCCGTCCCTTCCCTCTCCTTCCTCATGTCCCCATGACTTGGGGAACATTCAATACTTTGCCCCGATCGGGAAGATAGTTGCTTCGTTTGGAGGTTTTCGCTCAGCAATTTTAAATATCATAATTATTTTAAGAAAAAATAGAAAAAGTTTATTTTAATTTTCCACTTGGTTATACAGATTAATTATTATTATTATTATTATAGTTTATAATTTATAGCTTATAGATGTTTGTTTGGATAAATTTGTGTTTGGGTGGGAGGGCACGTGCCCTTGTGCTCTTTAGGACGAGCCGCCGTTGTTTTTTGGTTTTGAACACCCACTTGGAATCCATGGATTCAAGGTGATTGTTTTCTGGCACAATACTCTATGTGCCGTTGATCTCGTGAGCCTCGAGTTTCTCTTGTATAGCTCGTTTCCAGTGATCTGCTTCTGGAGCTGCCATAGCTTATTGTATAGTAAAGGGTTCCTCACATTCTACCATGTTTAACTGGTAACCGAATGGTTTTCTGATTATGTTACGGTCTTGTAGTTGTATTTTTGTACGTTCTGCGTCTTGATCAGGATGAGTTGCATATTTATTTGCATGTGGCAGATTTTCTTGACCCCGCTCCTCTGCCTCATGAAAAACTTCATCGACTTCGCGGTTCTCTACCTCGATCGGTGGTTGGGGGTTTAAGGTAACTTGGAACTTAACTGCTGGCGAGGAGTCTTCTTGTGGTTTTGGCTTTTCATTGAATGTGACATTTCTGAATAGGATGGTTCTCTTTGTTTCAGGATTGTATGGACGGTAATTTGTTGATCAGCCTGTAGCCAACTAAAATTAGTTTCTTTGCCTTTTGGTCTAATTTTGTTTGACGTTGATTTGGTATATGAACATAGGTGTCCGATACTTATATTCCTATGTACGAAAGGCACGGTTTTTTCCAGTTCATATCTCATACTGTGCCTTGTTTTGTGTTTGCTTGGATGTCATGCGGTTTAGAATACATACTGGCATACCCGCAGATTCATCCCACAGGTCTATAAGTAGCTTTGCTTAGTGCAACATTGTTCGAACACTTTCCACTATTGTTCTGTTATCTCTTTCTGCCTTTCCGTTCTGCTGAGGTGTATACGGGGCTGTATTCTCGAGCTTGATTCCACGTTTTGAGAGATATTCAAACATTAATTTATTAAATATTCTCTCCTAATTTCCGTCCTCAATCTCTTAATTGGGTTCTAGAATTTGTTTGTACCAACCGTTTTAATTATTTTAATCTGTCGAGTGTGTCAGATTTGTGTTTAATGAAGTATATCATTCTGAAACCAGATGCGTCATCTCCAAATGATTCTACTTTCATTGGTCCACAAACATCACTGTGGAAATACTCCATCCGCTTGGAAGGTCTGCTGGATTCTGGTTTTGTGAATGGATTGACATATGATTTGTCTAGTTGACATGTCTCGCAGAAAAACCCTTTGGTGTCCCCCAGCTTTAATTCTTCTGTTGATCCTTCCTCTGCCATTTTCTTTATTGTTTGCTGATTAACATGACCCAACCACTCATGCCCAACTTTGGTTCCCAGCGTTTTCTTCACTATCCTAGACTTTTCTGGAAAATATTCGGTAAATGGCATTGCTCTGTTTGACACCTTGTGCTGCAACACTCGAGTCTTTAGGCAATATCACAAAACAATTTCCTTTTAATTGCACTTCATGTTTGTTGGTTGTGAAAACATCTACAGAAAACAGATTTTTCCTTAACGATGGCACATACAACATTAGACATATTAGACATATTTTTAAATTTGGGCTAGCTTCCATAATCACGACGATATTCAGCTCTAACGACTCCCATGTCGACACTCTAGTCAAAATACATAGTTTTAAATAAAACTTTTTCTTCTACAAATAGTTATCTTAGTTGATAATAGGTGCCGTTAGTATGATCGTTGCCCATTTGCAATCTAGTATAGTTTTGCAAGTGTTGGCTAACCTGCTGTATCGGAATTCAGGCGGCAGTGGAGGTTTAAGCTAATCTTTGTGACCTTCTTGAGTCAAAGAAACATTAATACAATGTGCATTGAGATAAGAAGGGCCAATGTCCAATTATGAAGATTTGCGTATTTAAATATAAACATCTTTATATATTAAGTAGCTAAAATACTCACAAATTCCTAACTGCTGTGTGAATAAAGATAGTTGGTCCCAACTTACTTCAATAAGAGTATTACTCAATTGATACATTATTTTCAAAGAAAAAACCACATGCTTCTCCATACACAAATTTTTATGACACCAGCCCTTATTTACCTGAGGCAGTAAAACATGTAGAATTCTTCACTCGTATCCTAGATTCTTGAGAATTACACGGTGTAATAATAAGTGTTAATATTAAAAGTATATGAAAACTACTGTACACTGAATTTTTAATCCACTATTATAATAAATAAAAATAAACATTCCTCCTCATATCAAACATAGTTATTTTAAACAAAATTTGATCTAAATTTAATTTGGAGACGTTCTCAGTATATTTTTATATACTATATTTATTTTACGGTCTAGGATTTGATTCTCATTGGACTTTGGAACAAGTTATTTTTCAAAAAATTAATGAACCAAGTTTTTGGTAGTCAAGGTGTGGAATAAGTTATTTTTCAAAAAATTAATGAACAAAGTTTTTGGTAGTCAAGGTGTGAAAATGTTAATTTAATTTTATTATCTTGTTAAATGTGATTACTTTTAATTTGAATCTGTTGCATTCTCGCAGTTTGTGCACTCGTTTTGGAAGAAATGTCTCGAGTATCGAACAAAAAGTACCCCACGGTGATTACTTTTTATATAATTAACAATATGTGACTTTTTTTGTTTTCGAATAAGATCCAAAGGGTTGTATAAATTTTGAGGTGGAGAAGTATTTACACAATATTATTTTATATCCTTGGGAATAAAAAATTTGTGACGCATGGGTCGATGGAAGAAAGGGCGCACAAAGAAACTCAAATATACCATTGATTATTTAACTGCTTGTCGTAAAGGATAAGTTTTTTTATAATGGTATGCATATTACTGACGCTTAGGTTATATTTATCGACTAATTTAAGTACAACGGATGAGTAGCGGTACTATTTTATTTACTGTAGAAATAATATCAAAATTAAGATACAAATAAATATTTCTATATAACAATGTAGCGATTATTCTGATGTTTCAAGTACTTTTTTTTTTAATGCTCTTGGCTGAAAGTAAATGTTACTAACACTCTGTAACGCACTAATAGTATGTTCAAAATCTCTTGTGCCTTGGCCGAGTTCGTATCACGCTAGTAATAAGTAATTTCAATCTTACAGGGAATCGAACTAGCAAATCTACTAGAGCTGATTAATTTATGCACTCAGTGATCAGTCATAGCGCTTTAATAGTATTGACCACGACATGAAGCCGATGATAAGTAAAATATATTTAAAACTATTAAAGTTAATGTTCTTTTGTGTTCCAAATGCCACAAAGAAATTAAGTAAGTAGTTGATACCCAACCGTTTCTGTGGTATAGTGGTCAGATTTACTGGCTTCAAATCCTGAAGTCCCAGGTTCGATCCCCAGTGCCCCTAATTCTGTCTGTGAAGCAGTGGGTCTGAAACGGACCCCAAATCAACCTCGTGAGGACAAATGAGGAGCTACTTGAATGAATAAGTAGCGCTTCAGTCTAGAAAACTGAGGTAGAAGGCTGGAGGGCTCGTTGTGCTGACCACATGGCACCCTCAGCCCGAAAATGTTGGCACTATTATTGCCAACATATTGCAGCCTCTCGACTGGTATAACCTGCTTGCAGGCTGACACTTCAGTGGCCGAGTGGTCTAAGGCATCACTCCAGTGTTAAATTGGCCTGCAGATAGCGGAGCACTTGAGTTTCAAATCCTGGTCGGGTTTTTCCTAATTTGTTTCCCCATCTCCTTACATAAAAATGCTGGTAGATAACCTGTCAAATGCTTCCTTCCTCATTACTATCAATTAGATTATCATATATGCGTATAACATGAGCAGGTTGTATTACGTGTTAATATCAGTAATAAAAATAACAGAAATATATAGTCAAAATTATTCTAGTCTAGCTTTTTAAATATTTTATTGACTCTTTAGCCTTTAAAGTTTAAAATTTAATAAAAGCACAGTGGCTAAATATAGCACATTAAATTTGAGTTAGTTTTTATTTTATCTGCCTACTAATAAACGCAAATAAATGGTACGACAAAATCGTAAGTTACATACTCTCTCGTATAGGTTATAATATATTAATGACAAAATTTTCAAAAATGAGTTGTCTCTAATTTTACCTTAAATATTATTTTCTCTAAAAAATAAGTATACAGTATTATTTATCACTACCCTCCCCAGATATTCATTTGAAAAAAATAGTTCAAGACTTTTTTAAAAAGGTGATTTATAAAGCAATGATCTAAGTTCGTTTCTACTCTGCTCAATAATATGTCCCGGATGTTAGGCTTTGTATCTATGGCCCATAGTTTTTATTGCAAGGGGGCCATCCTTAAATTACATAAGGCTTTTTTACATGATTTTAGATCCTCCCTCCCCTCGCGTAAGCTTCTTCCCACCTCTCTAGCTTACGTAATTTTTAAATATTTGGTAAGTCATGTTATTTTAATCGTTTAGTTATTTTTAGACATTAGGATTGGTAATACCCCACTTTGGTGGCCACATGTTCTAAGGCGTCACTATCGCAATAGACTATCTGCCGATGACTGGAAGATCGTGACTCAATCATGATTGGGTGATATTTCCTAAATATTTTCCCACTCTCTCTCCACGCGCATGATTAAATCATGATGAAACTTGCTTGGATAATTATTATACAAAAAAACTACATTTAAATCGGTTAAGTGGTTCCATATATATGTACAAATATCCGGCTGGCATTTCACCGGGGCTCACACCAAACCGTGCGATTATAATTAATATTCTAAAAAATGCCGTGTAGATACTTGACAGAATAATCAAAACTACACCACGGTAATTGTGTGGTTTCATAGATATAGACAAATATCCAGCTGATACTTCACCGGGACTTACACCAAAACACCCAATTATAATTACTATACTAAAAATGCCTGGATAAATACACTAAAGAATAATAAAACTACCCCACAATAATTGTGTTTTTCCATAAATGTATAAAAACATTCGGCTGGCCTTTCACCGGAACTCACACCGAAACACCTTATTATACACAAATAATGCTAAAACCTGCCTGGATATTGGTCCAGTACAAAAAACCGCATCGCAATTGGTTAAATGGTTCCAGAGATAAATAAATCCGGCCGTATCTTTAAAAGAAAATCAAAACCTGACTGTATGTATGCGAGATCTTCTCTTAGCAAACATCGTGATGAATAGAAATAAATGCACCGCAATAGGTTGTGAAATTCCAGGTATCCTTGGCTATATATAGATATTCTTAAATATAGTACAGAACTACAATATATTTTTACTTAAATAAATATATTACAAACCTTAAAAAAAAAGTAGAGATATCATGTAAAGTGGGTTTAAGCTCGTAAAACAAAACTATATTTATCCTTGATTTTCAATTATTATTTAAACCTACTAACTCTGATATTGTATCATTACTTGCCTACGACATGGCCAGTTTTATTGTTTGGATTTCCAGAATTGATTTAGTAAAAAACAGATTTGACAAAAATAATCACAGTTAACATTATACATTAAATTTATTATAAAATGAAAATAATCAATGCAAATCTTAATAAACCACAGCTTTTCTCAATCAAAGTATTAGTTATTAAAGCGTTTTACTAATAGTTATATTATAGCCGCTATGGTAACATTAAATAAAGTATGGAATTGAACTATGGTCCCACAAATCTATACACAGTAATAATAACTTTGAAGAAACAAATAAATTCACTTTTATAACTAAGATATGTCCAATGGATAAGATTGTATCAATACTATAATATATATATATATATATATATATCAATAATATAAAATATTTTAAATTCGGATTGGGACCCTTAAATTACAGAAGTGCTTTTTTTAAACTCAGCTTCTTACAAATAAAGTAAAAATCTTTTAGAGAATCTGTTATTTACGTTACATGTGTGGAATATAATAATTAATCATTAATAAGTTTATAATTGGCTATAAACAGTAATGAAGATTCTGGAAAAGGGGAGACTTGCTTTATGTTTTCATGTAAAACCAATCAATGTGGGTAACAGTGCCAAAATAACGTTTGACGTGGTTAAATTTTTAATAGCTAAAAAAATTACCAGCTCGTATGTAAATGAGAGCAGACATAATGAATTAACTTAGTATTTAAATACTAATTATTGATTTTATCATTATCAGAACAATAAAATAAAATTAATTTAGTAAATCAATCCATTCGGTGATCGCTAAAAGACATAACCCCTTCCCCATCACTCCTTCCTAACAGTCAATAAATAATTTAAGGACTTAAGGCCTTCTCTAACTTAGGCCTTGGGCGTAATTAGGCAAACTATTCTGCAGTCATGTGTGTAGGTATATCATACCTCGCGGGCTGAGTGAATAAGTTTCTACCTTTCAATACGACGGAGTGTACCTAATTTATCAAAATGTTTTCTAACTAAAGAGGCATATAAAGAGCGTTTTCTTTGAGTTTACCATTTTATATTTGCTAGCTATTAAAGACACCAAACATGTTGGAAACTGGATGGTTTACAGGTAAATAAACGAAAAATCACAAAAATCTATTTGATTTATAATGATTATAGAACTGATGGAATGTTCAGTGATAGGACCTTAACTTTAATACTTTGAGCAGTGCTGTGATATCTGTAATCCATGATATGGGAAAACATATGTTGATGATCATCATTGTGATTGGGAGCAGTGAACTAGCAAGTTGTGTTTAAATGTGATTATTTATTGATGTCATCTAAAATAAATAGCATTGAAGACTATTCTAAGAGAACCTATAAAACTAAACTAATTTAGAAACATTACATTGGCGACGAGGATGGGATTCAAGTAACTTAGATCGTAAAATTCAATGTCGGCCATGGTTGGTTGGGCATCTCAAGGAATTTAATCCCACTGAGGATGACTGAGATATTTTCAAGAAGAAGTTGGTGAATTTTACTAAGCTTAATGGATTGGAAGCTAAAGAGTGTGAAACGCTACTGAGTCATCTAAATATGGTTGCTTTTAAGTTGTTAATAAATTTATGTTTGCCCGATACTCCTGTAACTAAAGGGTATGTGGATTTGATAGCTTCGTTAAATACATATTATTCACCTGTGTTTTAGGTTTTTAAGGGAAGATCTGAATTTTAAAATGCATGCTGTGGGCTTAATGAATCAATAGCAGACTGGACCGCTAGAGTTCAGCATCTGGCTTCCAGTCGCACGCTTGGAACACACCTAGATTTTGCTCTTCTTGACAAATTTGTGATTGATATACAAGACAAGAAATTTAAAGAGCGCTTATTTACCAAGGACTCTACCATGTTAACTATTAGCAAAGCTAAGGAGATCGCCAGCAGATGATTGCTGCAAACATATTTTTCGAAGATATAGATGTTAAAAGGGAACCTGAAGTTTTCAAAATGGCTGCTGGTCTACAGGGCAGGAATAATTGTCCTTCCAAACAGAATTTTTATCTATGTTCTCCTTGTGCTGTCTGTGGCTACACAAATCACTCAACAACACAATGCAAGTTTGGCAATTATATGTGTGCCATTTGTAAATGTAGGGGGCACTTAAAAAGAATCTGTCCTTCAAATGTCAAGAAGGGTCGTCTCTAACCTTATGGAAACAGAGGAAGGGGAGGGAGGACAGGAAATATTTAGTTTTTTTAACCTCAATCACTCTGATGCTGAGAGGTTACCATTCAGTATTAAGGTTGCACTATATGATGTTCAAATTTTTGGACAGCTAGACACTGGGGCTACCTGCAGTGCTATGTCGGAAAGTTTTGTACCTTTTTGTCCTACAGGGTACATATAATATTTAGAAAAACAGAGTCACTTTAACCAAATAGATTTATTATAGTAAACAATTAGACAAATCGTCAAAAATACAAGTTTCGCATGATTACAGGGATATCAGCGTGAATAAACTTTCTTCCAACACAAATGGACTAGAGAGATTATTTGTGGTACCAGGGCAGTACAGTCGCCAGGCCACATGTTGACGCATGGTGTACCAATTCAACACTGGTGACAGTGAAAAGTGTTTCTAAAATAGGGAGTTAAAGAACAATTAGCGAAGAGCAAATTAAGAATATAACATTTACACAGTCTCACTCAGTAGGGTTGAATATTAACAAGTATCCATAAAACTTGATGGATCCTCGGCTGATAAATTCAGCTAATTGAAGGCTATGAACCAGGTGTCACTAAAGTACTACTGCTGGTCTTTTTCCCCTATGATACTTGCCAGAGCATTATATAGTACGTTGATATCTATTAATACCAATACTAAATCAAAAGCCTAGTCACAGGCAAATATAAAAATAGAATGATTTGCGTGGACCCTACAATGAAGCTAGGGTAATTTCCTTGGGTTGCGCCATTAAGCTAATACTCTGCTAGAAAATCTGTATCACTTTTAACTGAGCCAAAAAAGGCAAAAGAAAAAACATCCTGGTGGTAGCCCTCAATAAAAAAAACTAATGTTCTTGTCGTTTAGGACGTCATGATTAATCCGGTACTAGGTTGTATTGAACTTGTGACTTAGACTAAGTCACCCAACTAAATAACATTCTAAGCCAGAGGCTTTTATGTAAGAACCATGCTCAAATGACACATAAATTAACTTAGCAAAACTTCTATGCTGAAGTTTGAGATACCAATTAGTTAAACCAAAAAAACATTCTAATTGATATATTTCCAAAACAAAACTTGGCTTCTCTCTAAATAATAAAATATAATTTTTCTTTAAAAAAGGGTTGCATAATTAAACTACTTTACTAGAGTCCAAGTCGTAGAGACTTGGCGACGATGACTGTATACCAATACCGCAGAATCCGTCATCCATGTTTACGGCGTGTAGGGTCGGGTGACCCATTATCCTATCATCACGGCTGAAGGTGGTGAATCTGACGCCGCAGCCTCCATGATCCTTCATGTAGGTGCCAGGCGAATTTTCTTGGTTGTCTCAACTTGCTGTGGAACTTTTCTCTGATTTGAAATTTCTGGCTGGCCTATATATATACTCAACCTGGCTAGGACAAGAAGAAGAAGAAATGGGGAATAAATTATGTAAAAACAGGCATAAACAAAGGAGGATGAAAGTGGGGAGAAAAGGGAAACAAATGAATCAAATCAATAGTTCTTCAAATAACCACCAGTGTCACTATATGCGCAACAGGTCTTTGAGTCGATCCCCAAACCTTAGTTCTTTTTCACCAGCTGAGCTAGCCACGGCACACGCGAGTCGGCCATGACAGACTATTTCGTGTTTTTTTTTTAAAGAGTGATATCTGCAGACATCTGGCTGGTGGTGAGCTTGTACATAAGTATATTATATCAAAATATATCTGTATTAATTTACTTATTTAATATCCACTGTTATTTTTATGAGAAGTAAGGATATAGATGTATTTTTTTACATTTTTTGTGTGCGTAGACCACGTGGCAGGTGTACGTAAGTCTATGAGGTATCATCCACCGGGAAAAGCGAAGTGTTAAAGTATTTTATTCATAAACACAATATTAGTCTTCTTCTTTGATATTTTAATCCCGTAACTATCAAAAGACAATATTTTTGACCAACCACGTGTTAGAAGGTAAGACGATAAGTAACTTTAGTCGATCAGAAGATATAACTTTAGAGACAGTTTGTATTAAATATGCTGATATAATTTCTATCTTGCACAAAATCACCAAAATATTAAATATTTTCTTGTAGCTGTTCATCCATTTGGTTGACACGTTACAGTTTATACAAGAAACATTTTCAGGATGTACGAATTATAAAGAAAAATGAGATAGTTAAATTCTACACTGAAGACCTTAAATAATACCGTTAGTCAGATGTTCACTTCCAGTTGTTTTTAGAGGGCAGGTAAAACAGATTGATTTCCATGTAATACTTAATGGGGAACCTCTTATCTTAGGGAGAGTCTTCATAAATGTTTTTGATTTCAAGTTCAGTCAAGTGAACCAAATAATGATGCAAAATGTTGACCTTAAAAATAAAATGATTCAGATGTACCCAGAGGTTTTTACAAACAAATTGGGCACCTTTAATAAGGCAAAAATGTCCCTTAAGTTGAAGCCAGGGGCAGAACCAAAGTTTTTCAAACCAAGAAACATTCCATTTGTTTTAAAACCTAAAGTAGAGCTAGAACTTAAGAGGCTTCAAGACGCAGGTGTTATATCTTCAATTAAATATACTAATTGAGAAACACCAATAGTGCCTCTAGTTAAGCCTGATATCTCTGTTAGATTATGTGGTGACTATAAAGTAACATTTAAACCATATTTAGAAGTAGACAGGCATCCCCCAACTCATGTAAATGATATATTTTACTCAATGCAAGGGTCTACTACATTTACCAAAATTGACCTCAAAAATGCCTTTCAACAGATGAAATTAACTGAGGACTCCATAGAACTAGTTACTATTAGTACCCATAAAGGTATATTTTGATTATAACTTATAACAGATGTCCTTTTGGAATTTCTCCAGCCCCTCAAGAGTTTCAGCATAGCATGGAAACTGCTGTAACAGGCATTGAATGAATTGTGGTTTGGCAAGATGACATTGTGGCAGGGGGGCCATACAATAGAGGACCATAATGAAAGGTCGAATATGGTACCGTCCAGGCTCAGGGAATGTTGATTGACTGCTAATATAACTAAGTGTATGTTTCAACAACCAGAAATAAAAAAGTTAGGCTACATAGTTGGGAAAGATGGATTGAAATTAGACCAAAATCTGGTCGAACCAGTACTATAGGCTGAAACACCAAAATCAGTCACTGAATTAAAGTCATATCTAGGTATGGTAGAATATTACAGTAGATTCTTGAAGGAGGCTTCTTTCATCTTAAATCCTTTGTATGAACTGCTTAAAAAGAGGGTTCAATGGAATTGGACCTGGGAATGTACAGCAGCCCCATGACTTATTTGGTGCTTACTGACAGCTCATAGCTGACAGATGACGGCTTTGAAAAGTTACCAGACCAAATTATGTACCCCTACGCCTAACCATATGATCTGCAAAAACATGTGTTTAACAGCTGTCACTCCTGAAAGTCCACAATTTAGGTATATACCTAAATATTGACTGTCAGAAGTCAGCTGTGAGCTGTAAGTCAGCACCAAAGAAGCCATGAGGCTACTGTAGTAATGCGTTTAATCAAATTAAAAGTGTACTCACCTCAGCCCCTGTTTTGGATCACTATAATCCGGATCTAGAGCTTATACTGTCTACTGATGCAAGTTTTAGGGGAATCTCAGCAGTACTTAGCCAAAAGACTAACCTGTCGCATTTGCATCTAGTCTCATTTGTATCTAGTCTTAACAAAAACAGATCCACAAGGAGGCCTTGGCCCTAGTTTATGAAGTACTTATGTTTTCACAGTATCTTTATATGAGAAAGTTTATTTTAGAGACAGACCATAAACCACTCACTACAATCTTTGGCCCCAAGCGTGGAATTCCAGTCTTATCAGCAAATCTATTGCAAAACTTTGCAGCAAGTTTGTCAAGTTTCAACTATGAGATAAGATATGTTCCCTCAAAGAAAAATTGTGCTGATTATTTGTCTCGAAGCATCAGTAAGGATGATCCACCACAAGATCTTATAGTGAACTTCGTTACCTATGCAGAAGACAGCGAAAATTTGAATAAAAAAATTGGTTGCTTGAGAAAGTGTAAAAGATAAAATCTTGAGTAAAGTATATTCAAATAGGGTGACCTAAATTGATGGATAGAGAGCTTAAGTAATCTCACTCAGTATCTAGTGAATTATATATAAATCAAGAATTCCTTGTTCGAGGGCACAGAATGGTAATTACTTTTGCTCTACGAAATAAGGTCTTGAAAGAAATGCATAAGCCAGATTTTGGAATATCCAAAACCAAACTTATGGCCAAAAATTATTTTTAGTGGCCAGGACTTGGCAAAGAAACTGATAATTATGTTTTAGGCTGTGATCCATGCCAGAAAGTATAAGGTTCCCCTAAAAGGTGTGAGCTTATTCCAAAACCATGGCCAGAAAAGCCTTGGAACCGTATACACTTGGATTTTTTGGGGCCCATAAATGGGAAAACCTTTTTGATGATAATCGACGCTCATTATAAGTGACTAGAAATTTGTCAAATATTGTCAGTAACTACAACAACCACAATTCAAGCCCTGATGGTTTTATTTGCTCGATTTGGATTACCGTAACTTATTGTATCAGATAATGGCAGTCAACTTGTTCGTTCAAAAGAATACACTGATTTTTGTGACTTACATGACATAAGATATCGTGCAGGTGCACCATATTTCCCACAACCAATAGCCAAGTGGAAAATGGTGTTGGCCACCTTAAAATAGCCATCAAGATGGCCATTCTTGCTAGAAAAGATGTTCATATGGCCTTGACAGAGTTTCTAATGTATTATAGGAACACCCCTCAGCTAACCATTAGGGTTGCCCCAGCGGTTTCGATGATGGGTAGAGCTTTACGAACACTATTGGGTGTCATAAATAATAGAACGGGTGGTCAAAACAATCAACTCATGGAGGAAATCAGGGCCCGTGTATCCTATAAGCAAGGAATACAGCGAAGATATTCTGGGAGAAGGAAAATAATATTTATTGTAAATGAAAGTGTTTTGGTCAAATTATTTAAACAAAACCAAGTTATTTGTGAAAATGCTATAACTAACAAGCGGTTGGGTAAAAAACTATACTTAGTTAAGTTAGACTCAGGAGCTGTAGTGAAACGTCATTTAAGCCAAATGACTGTGGCATTACCTTGTAGCAGTCATAATATATAATCTCCCTAGGAATCCCGTTAGGCCATGCAATACCCACCTGATTCTCCTATTCATAGGGGGGAACAGGACATCAGTACAGAGGATCACTCGATATTGACCACACCCAGCCCCGTCATTGGTGATGGGTTGAGTCAAGATATGCAGGGGGAATCCTCAGGGATATTAGGAGGTGCACAGCAGTCAAATCCAGAAGACAGAGGGATACGGGAGCAAGACAACAGGAGGCTGCGGAATAAAAATCGTGACGGACTATTCGACTACTCAGAAGGCTCACATACTCACCATTCTAAGGGAAGACAGGAAGGGGGAGATACTGGAATGTTCAATGATTGGATCTTAACTTTAATACCTTGAGCAGTGCTGTGATATCTGCAATCCATGACATGGTAAAACATATGTTGGTAATCAGCATTGTGTTTGGGAGCAATGAACTAGGAAGTTGTGTTTAAACTTTAAATGTAATGATTTATTGATGTAATGTCAAATAAATAGTATAGCAGATTATGCTAAGAGAACCTATAAAACTAAACTAATTTAGAAACAGTACACCTACTAGTCACAATAACACCTAAAACACGGCTACTCATAAGTTGTAAGTTTGTTAGAAAGTCTTGTTTACTTTCCATGGCAACTCTCTTTGGCATCAAAACTATATAGCACTACATGGACTAACATCATAAATTTACTTTAAAAAAAACCATGCGTATGCAAATGTAAATAACGTGGTAGGCAGCTGCATAGGTTTTATTTTAGACAATTTGATCAATGAATCTGAATTATATTTTATTTATTCTAAATCTTTTCACACAATATAATATTAAATATAAAGATCACTGTACTGGATGGGCATAAACATAGAACATAATTATGCATTGCCAAGGACTAAAGCGTGATGCTCAAGTTTATCGTTTACTTCATTTGGGGGGCGCAGATTTAACGCTTTCTTTCAATGTTCTTATGCGAAAACATGTATCTGATGGATAAAAGTTTTTTTTAAATAGTGAATTATTACATCACACTTGTCTGAAAAATCATTTACATTAAAGGATATACAATTCAGTTTTACAGGTAATATTGTACAAATACTAATAACATCTTTAATATATTTAAATATGTAGCTATCATCCGTTTTGTTTGTTTTGTTTTGTTGCCAAGACTACACTTATATTTAAAGTTGGCTATTGGCTTGTATATTGGTTTCAAAAACCATATCATATTGAAAGTTTGATAAATAATGAATAAGATATCTTAAAATTTGATTACATTTGTTTGAGTGACAAACTTTGAATAGTTGCCATACTTTTATATGACTACAAAGGTTATAGGCTTGTAGAAAGTATTATCTTTTTTTAAAAAAAATTGGCTCATATCTTGTGTGTTGCCTTCAGAAACGATATTATGTTGAAGGTTCGATAATTATAATGAAACAAGTTAGCTAAAAACTGTATTACAATTGTTTGAATAATGTATTTTGTCTATAATTCGTACGCTCAAACTATAATTTAGGTTATAGGCTTGTAGGAAAGAACTGTATCTACTAAACCCTGATTTTAGTAGGAATCCCAATCTGTAAGGCTTTATTTTGTATTTAGAATAGTATAATGTATCATGTATTATTATTATTATTATTATCATTTTGATAGGATAAATGTCCATTTATAACGGAGGTAGAAATTCCATTTTGAAATGTATTTTATCTTACCTTAACATTATTATAGGGTAGAGTTCTGGTACGAAATAAAGCCTTTCAAACGAGCTTCTTTCAAAAATAATCGTATATATTGGCCTACATCAACTTATTTAAGACAAAATTAACCAGTTTCAAACTTTTTTATGTTCTTCAAAACTTTTACAAATACATTTATTTCATTAAACTAATCAGACATTGTTGTATCTCATATATTCAATCTAATTAATGAACGATGTCAAAATGCCACGCTGCTTTGTATGGGTGTAGGAGAGAAAGAGATACCCAAGAGTTTTTTTCTGTGCAGTCGACAGCTTGGAAATTTCAGCCACAGATGTCCATCCATTTATATTATAGAGATCAATGATCCAATATGATATATATCGAGCTCACTGTATATGAATCATAATCTGTGAGGATGTTTTGATTAATTATCTATGATCTTTTTCATTCGCCGTTCCGCCCGAAATTGACCTTCAGAAGGTTGAGTTTTAATTATTACTATCTACCGGCAAAAAAAGTATTTAATCATACAAAAGCAGCTCCTTTAATCCTAACAAAAATCAATCAGTTTCAAATCTAAAAATGGGTCGAAAGTTCTGGGTTGGTGGTAATTGGAAAATGAACGGAGATAAAAAAGGAATAAATGAAATAGTCAGTTTCCTGGAAGCTGGCCCTTTGGATCCAAATGTTGGTAAGAATAATGATTAAGGATTAAGTAAAATAGTTTGTTTTTTCCTTTTATCCTAATATTTTATAGCGCAATTTGGCTCAAAAGGGCCTAGGCCACAGACAAGGAAATAACATACATCGCCCCTCGAATCAGGTAGAACTTAAAATATACAGTGATAATAGCGCTTCCAAGTGAGAATTCTTTAAAACAACTCACTTGCAAAATGTTCCTCTTTAGAAAGACAAGCTAGGAGCTGCCGTCTCTCCGAGTATAATAGTAGAGGTAGCGGTAGTCCCTTAATCCGCCCTAACCCCCTTTCATTGAGTAAAATGTTTCAAACAATTGAGTGTGTTGGACCCAAATATACAATGTCAGTGCTTCTACCGTTAAAACGTAAGTGACATGAGTCTTGGAAATGCACTTGTAAATGAATTATTAAATATTTTGTGGCAAGCTTCACAATTCTTTAGGATTCACTTCTTCATTAGACTGGACTGCAAATAACTGGGATATCAGTTTTCGAATCTTGATCGGGTGTACTGAGAGTGTTTTTTCCTAATATGCTTATAATTCTCCTTCAACGCAAATACGAGCACATTTCCCAAACATTTTACCTTCCTCATTCCTTATCCTTTGGAGTAAATATGTGGATAGCTGTAATGGGAAGTCACACAAAATATATCAGTAATTAAGATTAAATACTTATGTTGTAAAGGTTGCATTTATTTTTACATTTTGTTGTCAAATTAATACAAACAAAATATACAAGTGATATGCTATTTAATAAACTAAAAAAAAAGTTAAATGTATAGAAAATACAATGAAAAGAGTTTCCTAATTAAATATCTGATATCGGCAATACCCCCTCATTTTAAATACTGGCATGATTATAGTCAACATTATTTTATACTATTAGCCGCCTTGGTGGCATAGTTAGCTAACACACTAGTTTAGTGTTGAGCTAAACTGCCGATGATTCAGAAACTGAGGTTCGAATCTTGCATGGTTGAACTGGATTCACATCCTCTATATCCAACCTTCTCAAATCCTAGCCCATTAGCGTAATTAGTACTAAAGCGTATAATCCGAACAGGTAGTAAGACATGGTACTAAGGATTAGTAGTATTATTTTATACTAATGTGCAATGAGAGTTAACAAATTGGTTTTAAATCATTTATAATAAAATAAAATTTGAAAATTAAGCTTATCTCCCTAAACACACTTTAGGATTACACCAAAAAAACTCGTAATGCTTTGGACAATGTCCAATTACACTTGTCCAACACCTTCTCTTGTGGGTATGGAAAATTAAATATCTCTTAATTTTAGTAAAGGGGAATAGAAATAAATATTTAAAAAGAATTACACTGAAAACTCTTTCATTAGGCTTATAAGAATATTTTTATAATAGAACAATATTTTCATACAATTAATGATTGCAGATTTTTCTTAACGATAAATATTTAAATTACAATAAAATAGTGAATAAAATTGTTGACAGTAGGCCTACAAAGTATATGAAAAAAGTACTCATAATTATACATAAATATTGTTCTTATCACAGATATAGTTATAAAGTGTTTGGTATAAAATTATATACTAATGTCAAAAAAAAAGGATCTGACTATAGTTTGAATAGGTTTGAAACTAAAATTATTAACACTGTCATCAAAATATCAATACAGCAATAATACAGAATTAATATTTAACTTAAATTTTATTAAAATGTGTGTCAAACAAATTTGGACATTGATATATTTCATAATCTTCTGGTCACTTTGATTTTGTAATGTACTAGATCGAGCTTTGACGTATTTAGCTTTAGCATTCTTGCTTTATTGGTGAACATCCAGCTGTCATAATTTTTAAAAGTTCCTTCGTGTACAATCCTAAGCTAACCATGGAAATCACAAACCAGTTATGGCAATTAATAAATAAACAATCTTAGAAATAAATTATTACCTAATCTACAATCTGAGGGCACAAACGAGCGCAATCACAGGGCCACACTCCAATCACAATGCAAACTTTACCTAAGTACGACCATAGAAACATGTTTGAAAAAAGAAAACATTTCCCCTAAGAGGTCAACAGAAAAAGAACATCAAAAAGGGCATCACACTTCACCAATGAGCATAAATTAAATAATGGACTCTTTTACAGAAATATATTAATATGAAGCATCATTATTATCCAAGTTATGTCGCCTGAATTGGTTTATTTTAATTGTTGTGTCGCTCCTAGATATGCAATAATAGCTATGTATTTGTAAATCCAATTATCCACTTTAAGAAAGGCTTTAATTTGTGTGTTGATTTACTTTTAGTACTTTAAACTTTTTTCTTTTGCCTTTACAAATTTACTGTTCCAAATATTTTACTACAGTCCAATTTTTATAAAAAGAACCTTTTAGAATTATTTTTTCTGTCAACATTAACATTTTCTATTTTGTTATTTTTGTTATCACTGTGCCTTAATATTCGTTCGAGCTATATGCTTATGTACTACTAATTACGCTATTATATTAGATATGAGGGAGGTTTAATTAGTTTAAAGTGTACCCACATTTGGAACATATCAAGTTTTTATAGTGTAGAAAATCTTAGAGGCCCCTCCCATTTCCCAGCAGTAAATGTTCAAATTCCAAACTTTCTAAATTTATGGTTATGTGGGCTGGTCCTTTCATCAAATTGGCAAATTTAAATTTTCTTTCATGCATAAAAGTATATTTTCTTTCATGCATAAAAGTATATTTTCTTTAAAAAGATGCCAATTTACTCTCATTTCCAAACCCCTCTCTCCCCCTCACCCTCCATAGCTTACAAAGTTCCAATTTGAAATTTTAAGGCTTATTAGGTTAACTTATATGATATTTAATGTGGCTACCAAATTTCAACTTAACCACATCGTAAAGAATGTTCTATTTTGGTTGTATACATTTTAAGTGCTACCATTGTCTGAGTTTCAATTTTGAAATTCCATTTGTTCAAGAGTGTAGGAAATGCGAGAAAATGCCAATTTTTTGCAGTTTTTTTATCAATTTTTTATTATTTTTTTTGCCAAAATAAATAAATATCACTCCAATAAAACTATATAGTTTAATTTCCTTCACTTGCTGATATTAACAGTTGTTAAATGTCATGAGCATAGCAACATTAGATGAGAAACTTTTTAAATGAATTAACGTGAACAATGTATCTCTGTCTAGCGACTCAAACCTGTTTCTTTATTAAATTGTATGGTGACATTTCAAGCTTTTATATCTACAAAAATTGTATTTATATAACTTTGTAAACATTTTGAGGGGACCATCCCTCCCTATTTTCCGAGCCTTTATTTTGAAATTCAATAATTCAGGTATTGATACAGTTTTAGTTGGTCTCTAAACCCGCCTGACTTATGTCAATCACCTAATACTTTGTTTGAGAAGTAGTTTAGTCTTTTAGTTTTAAAAATTTGAGACCCCCTATACCACCAGTCTCCTTAGAAATAACTAATATTTAAAATGTGTTTGTTGTTATTTGAAGTTATCCCTCTACATTCCTGACAAATTTAAATTTTCTACCTCCTACTTGTACACTCCTATCCCCTCCTCCACCCCCTCTTTCCCTATTTCCGGTAGTCTCATTTTGAAATTTAAATGTTCAGACTTTATAGTTAATTTGGATTGTCCCTATCTCTGCTTAACGTATTTCAGTATTATACCACACATAAACATAGTTTATCAACGGGTTTTGAAAATTTAGACTTTCTACCATACTTAAATACCTTTATAAACTCCCCTTTCTTTTTTTCTAGACTCCTATTATAAACTTAAAAAAAAATTGTCTTTTATAGTTATTTAGAGTGGTATCTTTGCCTATATACATAATTTTAGCTTTACACCACACTGAGAAAAGGTTGTTTCTAACAGTTTTGTAATTTTTTTAACCATTCAACCCACTTTGCCAACTCCATTTGAGAAATTTTAAGTTATAACATTCATTTGGATATCTGGAGCTTTATTTCTACCTGTCTTTCCAATTTTATTTTCTAACTTCATCTCAAAAGTTTTTTTTAGCTTAGCTTCCCCCTCCCCCATTTTTCATAGTTTAAATTTATTTATTTTTCTATTTTTTTATAGTTTTTTTTAGTGGTCCCTCCCTATACCTACCAATTTAAGTTTTCTACCACATAGAGAAGTAGTTGAATACATTAGTTTTTGTAAATGTTATGTTGAGCCTGTCCCCTTCCTCTACCATTTCTTCAACTCTTACTTATAAATTTCAAATATTAAGATTAATTAGGTTATTTTGAAAGTTCATTCCACCTACTTGCCAAATTTAAATATTCTATCACAGCTAAAAGTGGTTTTTATTTTTATAACCCCTTACCCTCCCTACCACCCCCGGCCCTATTTCCTGGGGTCCCATTTAAAATTAAAAATGTACAGACTTATAGCAATTTGACATCTCCCTTTACTTTACTTTATTTTACTTATACATTTCAATTTTCTACCACACTGGGAATTAGTTGTTTCTATTAGTTTTGTAAATATTTAAGCTCATTTTTCTAACTATCATTTAGAAATTTCCATTTTTAAGACTTATTTGGTTATTTGGAGTTGTTCTAAACGACTGTCAAATTTAAGTTTGCTAGCACACATAAAAGGTTTTTATTCTGTTTATATCCCCTTCCCTATGTCCCAGGATTTGACTTATTAAACAAAAATGTTCATACTTTTCTAATTATTTAGAGTGGTCCCATTGGTTGTATTCATAATTTCAATCTTCTATCACCCTGGAAAGTATTTATTTATATTAGTTTTGGTAGTCTTAGACACACTTTTTACCAACGCACCTAGAAACCGATCCTGTGGATGCCGTACATAAATTAATTTCATATTAGTATTTTGTGACCCGATAACCCCCCATATATCAAATTTCATCGTGATTGGAGGACATAGAATTTACTGCCCCTTTTTTCCCCTTTACACCTCTTTAGGCTATTAAATCTGAACAACCCTAAAAATGTCTCACCCATTTCTATAAAGAAACATTCATATTAAATTTCAAGGCTATATGTCCACTAGTTCAAAAAAATATACGGTCTGTGAATTTTGAAAACTTTGAACCTCCCTTTTTCATCTCCTACAGGTTGATGACTTTCACAAAATTCGGTCCTATCTCTGGTCTATAGCCAAAAAGGAACCTTTACTAAAAATTTTGAATTTTCATGTTTGAAACCATTAAGCTCTTCTAACAAAACACAAACTCCCCCACCTAATTTATTGTCCCTACAAGCAAAATTGGCCTTGTGGTTTGGAATTTTAAGTAATAATGTCTCATCCCCGTATATCCTCACTCGTGTTAATATTATTAGATCAATATTCAGTTTAATATAAGAGAGAAAACATAATAAATCCTCATATTTGTATGTTATACTTCTAATATTTAGATATATTATATTTAAATAGCAGTTGAAATGGACTATTTGGCTTAAATTAACTATAGATAAATGTTTTCAATAGATGATTCTTCTATTATATCAGTTTTGGTATTCACTAAGTGAAATAATGTTTCAATAAAGACGAAACTACAAACAATTTTAAAAGTTGTATAATATTAACATGTGTCCATATTATTAAGGCTAATAACTAGCCTTAATAAATAAATCGTATGGTGCACCACACAGACTTTCTCTCTCCTTTGTCTAAAAATGGAAACATTTACTTAAAACTCGTAAGATTTGTAAAACCAGGGGGGATATACATTTTCGCAGAAACATGATGGGAAAAAAGAGCATCACATTCCACCAACAGGCATAAATGAAAGAAACGTATTGTTCATTATTCATATTTTACAGATTTTACATATTTTCATCAAAAAGCATAATAATAAACTCCTAAAAAAATTGCCAATAGACCAGAAGCTAGGGACAATTCAAGAATTATGTAAGGAATTTTTGGGTGGGGTGATCAGTAATTTCTTAAGTTTTCGTGGGGGTTAGCAGAAATACATCTTAACTAAGGATTTTATCAATGTTTATGACGAGACAAAATTTAAAAAAAAACCTTTTTAAGACATGCGGTCAAAAAGTTTGCACCTAGCAATAACAGTTGGTACTGAAGAGTAGCCTAAAGATGTACACAGCTATACATAACTATAAAATGTTATTTATTTATGATGTGTTACGCCTAAATTTACTGCAATAAGTATTCTATAATTTCACATCGTTGATCCTTTTGTCTAAAATAATATATTTTACCAAATCGTAAGAAAATTATGTAAGATCGGTAAGGGTAGAGGGGGGAACAAAAAATCTTATGACCCCTTAAGTAGGGAGCTTTGGAAGGGGAGGGGAGTCAAAATAATGAAAAAAATCCTTAAGTGATTTATGGGAATATATTTCATTTAAAAGGTTTTTTAAATTTTAATTTTGCTAAGACCTTACAATAATGAGTTATTTCGTGTCTCAAATACTTGCAAAGATATGATTAAAATTTGCAATATCTGCTTATGTAAATCACCCTTAAAATTATGTTCATGGGATGATTGATTGGTTTATAATGATAAAAATACCCAGAAACAAAATTTAATAAAAAGCATTACAGTGGATTTCGAGATAGCTTGTATTCTTTTTTTTTTACCTTTAGTAAACTACCCTTAATTTTAGGGTAAGATATCTTACTCCGAAAACTCTTCGGGGGAACCTTATAAAAACCATATATAATAAATTTTAGCCTGATCAGTAAAATGTTGTCGGCTCTAGACCTAGATGTAGACGCACAGGCAGACGGCATCGCAAATAACACCTTTTTGGTTTCAGGGGGTTGACAATTATCAAAATTTAGACTTTTTTTTATGAGCAAAGTACTTTTCTTTTCAAGGTGTCGAGAGAAAGTAAAAATTGTCTATTTACGTAAAGATGAGCATAAATCATAGTCTTATACACTTCAATGGTACAAACACATTTCTACACATTCTTAAAACTACTTTCAACTAAAGGCTCAATTATACCATGGAGTAAAATAGTCACAATTTAAGAAGCAAAAAGTAGTAAATATTACATTGGCCACTTATGTAAGTTTTTGAGTTCATACGGTCATATTGTCCCATTATTTGAATATTGTATTTATTTTTAACCTATCAACTATAGTTATATAGTCTTATGAAGAGTGTTTAGTTAGATACCAGTACACATTTGAGCTAATATTTAAAAGCCAAAGTTGTTAACCTAAAGCTTAAGCCAAACAGCTGGTTTTGTTTGCAAAGCAATCACAATAATTCAACATTAAAACTACTTATAAATTCTTACATTATTTCAACGTTTCAAAATGGAACATGCTACAAATATTACTTTTGAGACAAGAGTCTAGATTCATAGACATATGTCAAAACACAGTTAATTTATTACATTTAATTGGGATCAAAATCAGTTCAAATTCACAAGTACTCAACTCTCCAAAGTTCACTCAACGAGATGAGATTATTGGTGTAATACGTTCCATATTTTCTGCGTTGGTTTCCCTAAACATTAAATATTCTTTTTTGCAGTCCACAACAAGTGATTGTGGATTTTAACTTTAAGGAGGTGGCTTTGTGCAAAATAGTTTGTGATTTTTGCATTGTTTAAGCCAATGAGGCTATATTATCCTTATTTTTATTAAATAAAAACGGAAAGAATGACAGTTTTCCCTTCACAACTTCTTTTGTTGCAATCTGAAGTTTCTTCTTTTTTAAAGCTTTTATTTTGTCATGAACCATGAAGGGTGTTAATTGTTTACCCTGCAGACCTTTATTCAACTCATTCAGGTGCTGAAATACGTCAGCCATGAAAGCTAACCTGCACAGCCACTGCCCATTTGTAAATCTGTCATTATTCTTACGCTTGCTGTCAGAGAGGAAACTCTTAACATCTTGTCTCAGTTCATACAAATGAGAAAGATCATTTTGTTTGGAAAGCCACCTTAACACACATTATATGTTTGAGTAACATTGTCATGAATAGGCCGATATACAATACATAAACACAATTATATTGGAACTAATTAATATATAAACATCACCACAATATATTTATACAACTGTGTTGCAAGTTTGAGTAATATCGTTGAGAGATAAAGAGTATGTCACCAAGTCATGACTGTTCAGGAAATAAGCTCAAATTACTCTAAATATAAGCAAGATAATTGATAGCATAGAAGGTGTCAAGTAGAGGGTTGTAACTTCTCAGAAATCTGTCTCCAGCCAAGAGCATATTGTGTAAAAAGATGGGTGGAAATAACCAGATAACGATAAAAGCCAAAAATTAGGGTTTTCTGTCCCTTGTCATTTTGCCAACTTTCCCTTGAAAGCTGCTCGCAAACCTCCTGAAAGGTGCCCACGTACCCCAGTTTGATAACCGCTGGTCTATAAGATAGCCTATTTCTTCCAATGTGCTTAGTGACATTTCTGTGTTTTTCTGGTACATAGCAAGACACTAGGAACATGCTGTGACAGGTATAGACATGCATGAAGCAGGCTCTTGCAAGCTGTGACAAACCGCACAAGAGTTGCAGCCAGCTAATCAGTGTACTCCCTATAAAGAACTAAAACTCAACATAACCTTAGCCACTGTTTCAAAATTGCTCATTGCTATGGTTATTTAGTGTCTGGGGAGGTATTAAAGAGGACACATACATATATGTTTATGTTAAACTATTTAAATCATTACCTAAGCTTCAACCACACTTTTAAAGTTAGTTGAAACGTGTTTCTGAATGATTAATTAAGGCCTCTCACAGTCCTGAAAGATTTTTTTATCTATGTTTCAGAGGTTGTGGTTGGTGTACCTGCCATCTACCTAGAGTATGCGAAGAACAACCTTCCCTCCACTGTAGCAGCATCCGCACAGAACTGTTATAAAGTTTCCAAAGGAGCATTTACTGGTAAACCTTATTTTCAAACTCACAACATTCAAACTAGTTTGATTTTCAAAATTGATTTTTTGTTTTCATGGATTTATGCCTTTAGGGGAGGATTTGGCAGGTTTCAAGATGCTGAGGATGGCAAATAAAATGGCTCTTAACATACACACATAAATATCAATGAAGTTATGTTCCAATATAAGCTCTGCACAATGCTACATAGAGCAGTTTATTTACCATTTAAATATTATTTATATATCTATTATTAGTCAATTTAAATCATAACAAGACTCAATAACACTAGAACGATTATGGTAGCATTAGTTGTTTTAATCCAGGAACCATTTCATCTACTTGAGAAGATGATTGTCACCAAGTCCACTTAAAACAAATTTTTACATTTTAATGACATAATAATTCTTCTAAATGTGTAGGACATAGGGCTTTGCGAGTACTTATATTTCGAGCCGAGCTTGTCATTAAAGCTCAAGATTGAGATCAAAAGTTTTTAGGCTCATCATTTTCAAGCTTCCTCTTGATGTATGTAAAACTGAATTTTTATGACGCATTGGTAAGTATAGGCTATTTAATTTAGATGATATTGGCAGTTTCACTAAAATCATTCATTAATTTAAAAAATTATTAAAATCATTATCAAATTTTACATTTAATAATGCTTTAAAACTACTTTCAATCAGTAAACTAATTAAATATTTTCGTCTATTTTGAATTATCCTTGATTGAATTTGCATTGCCATGACAAACAAAATAATGAAAATTAGAATAACTAAATAGATCACTAAATACCTAAATAATCATTTTTTATTTCTTTTCATGGTCACTTTTTAAAATTATAATTTAAATTTAAATTTAGTACTGAGAATACATATTTATTGTTTTCGGATTTAAGTTATTTAAAACTTGTATTAATATGTTCAACTACAAAACTAGAACTAGCATTAGTTACTATTTAGTTATAGAATTATTTCGATTAACCTGTCTAAAATCAGCATTGATCAACATTGCAATAAATATTTTACCATTTTAATAAAAAGACGCATTTACTATTTCATACTGTACATACTAAAGTTATTATTTTAACCATCTTATTTTTCAGTTTAAATTATGAACATCAACTTTTATAAGCATTAAAAATAGAATTGAAATAAATTTCACAATAAGATAAATGTATATTGGAAGCCCATATAAGGCTCATGCGCAACTGTGTATAGAGGAAGGAATTGGAGCTGAATAAGTGATCATGTGCGGGATTATTACATTAAGGACTAGTGAACGAAATATGAAACAACTCAAATTTGTAACTGCTTGTGATTCTTACAATTTCTCATAGAGTAACAGAGGCTTATTTTGGGGAAATATTTGCTCATTAAAACATCAATAATGAACTTTTGTAATCTCTAGTGTAATTTTAATGTCTAAAGACATAAGTTGGAACCATTTTAATTATAGCATCTATTATATTTTTATTTGAGTGGTTTTCTTGTTCTTAAATCTTCTTTTTTTAACTTCTTTTTCAGATGTATTTTCTAATAAAAATGAGTATCATTCTTATTTTAAGAAGATGTATTGTTTTAATATATCTTTAAAATAGCACATTTTAAAGATGTGGTACCTATTTACATTTTATGTTTGTTTTGACTGGTGACATTTAAAATATTCTTATTTACTTTTAAAATAAATGGTTAGAATATGCTTTTAGTATTTTAAAATTTTGAATAGCCTATACTCAAACTTGGAAGCTTTTTGAAATACTCAACTCTTTGGGGGGAGGGGGGGGGGGAATGCAAGCTTGTAGACCCCTAGTAGGCAATAATGATGGAAGTATATATTGATATGTTCAACTTTGTAAAATGGTCCTTCACACGTTGATTTTGTAGACCCCTAATAGGCAATAATGATGGAAGTATATATTGATATGTTCAACTTTGTAAAATGGTCCTTCACACGTTGATTCTGTAATTGGCTAAACAAATTTGTATCCGAGCAACACTCAGAAACAACAAATAGGACAGTTTTACATTTTATATCGTATTTGATCTTCACAAATTGTCTTATAGATTACAAAGTTCACTTTTTCAATCCAAAGCAAACTTGAACCGAATATATGAAATATTATCAAAGTTTGAATTTTTTTTAAATTATAATGGTTTTATGCTTGAAAAAAATATTGTGTTTAATTTTATTACTTTGTGCATAAAAATCACTTATAGAAATATATTTTATTGCATTGTTTGTAATATTTAATATCATCAAAATACGCAATTCAACTACCTCAGTATTTGTTCTAAAAAATTTAATCAATCCTGGATGTTCCTTTTCTTTCAGTTTAAAACAGTTGCGGCTTGCGGAAGCCCAAAACAAACTGACCCATAAAATGTGTCTTGGAGACCCTATACACCTTGGCACGCCTTAAATTCTTGTTGTTTTACGTTTATAAGTCTGTGTGAGAATACATAAATTGCTGATTTTTAATTTGGCAAGATATTTATTAACACAGCTATATTTTATTATATTATGTAGATTTATGAGTATGTTATTATTATTATTATGCTATTATGTTTACCCACCAACTTTGATTTGAAGAAATTTGCTGCACGCAACTTTTAATCAAATATGTTTGCAAACATGCCATCACATAATCAACCCATTCCATGGTGCATGTGGACCACAGACATCTGTGTAGGGCTGGCAGACATTTTTCTACTCATTTATTCTTACCTGACAATATATTTTAATTATTCATTATTCATTTATTTACTCAATTACTACTTTATTTCTGGTCATATTATAGCATTGAACTTGTAGCTCCATCCTTCAGCTTCATTATTTAGTATTCGGACTAGTTAAAAGTAAAGTGGTTCATTACCCACGTCGGTGGTGTAGTTGGCTAAAACGCTAGTTTCGTGTTGAGCTATTCTGAGGGTGATGGGGACATCGAGGTTCGAATCTCAGTCGAGTGAACTGGGGCTTTTTTTTTCTAAATGTTTTTCCACTCTACCTCCATGCAAATGTGAGTTCACTTCCTCTAAATTCAACCTTCCTAATTCCTAACCCGTTAGCTTAATTAGTACTTAACCATATAACCTGAACGGGTAGTAAGAAGCGATGCTGAACAAAAAAATACAGTCGTTCATTGATAGATGGCATTACAATAACTTATTGCACTGGAGCGTTGAATCATGGACATGCCAGGGAATGTTCAGGCAAACAAAAGACATTCAATGCCCGCACCGGGGAAAGGGTTTGAAAACTTTTACTAGTATTGTTATTTCGACCTTTGTATCCTTAGTTGCAAACAATGTATACATGCTGGTAGTTTGATTTAGTTCTATAGTTCAGATTAATTAACTAGGTTCTCAATAGTATTTTTTATTGTTGAAATGGCACCACCTTATAAAGATAATGTAACTAACCAAATAAAATTATATTAATACAAGAAACATATAAACATATAATTCATAAATAATTTCATCTTTCTCACATTGTATGGCATAAGATTGTTAAAGAAATCATAAAAATATCATAAGTACTTTATTAACTTGTCAACACATAGGCATGAAAGTTGTAGACCTACAGTTCAATTATGATCACATAATCATATTTTATTTAAGGATCATGAGCGTCAAAGCAACTGGATTCTTGTAACACTAATTGTGTCTCAGAGGAAGATATACCAGCTTCTAAATAGATCATTTTGGTATTGAAAACTAATTAAAGGCTTTAAAAATTATCAAACATATCAAAATCCTCTTGGGCTCACCAACTTAGCCTAATTTTTTGATCCATTTGATTCTATTAAAATCGCATCACTTTAATTAAAATCAAGGAATGGACACGATATTCCCATGTGTCCAAAAATGCAAGCCTATAATTAGGGCCTGTTGTATTGGTTGTTTAAGGAAAATAAAAGATTCAAATGAAATAAAACATTGAATCAAATCCTACCGGCCCAATTTCTTTTGAATCATTCATTAATGGTTTTTTGTTTTGTTCTTTGAAGGATTTGATTTTAATAATTTTATATGTAATAAACATATGTAGTCTGTAAAGCACACACTTTGAGGTAAATTTTGGTATTCAGGTGAAATCAGCCCAGCTATGATCACGGATGTTGGAGTTAAATGGGTCATCCTGGGACACTCGGAGAGGAGACATGTGTTTGGTGAGAGCAGTGAGGTCAGTTAAGTTCCTCTATTAATGTTTATTTAATTCAAAATGCCTACATCGTTTTTAATTAAATTTATGTTTGTGTAATTTTGAGTGCATTCTAGGAAAAATTAAATTGTGGAAAAGTTTAAGATTTTTTATAGTGTTGTTTTTGTTCCTAGCCTACCTTGATTTCTAATAAGCTCTAAAATTAGTTGGGAGGGGGTGTGGAGTCAGAAAATAAATCAATAAACTGTGAACAGATTTCAAGAGATTCAATTATGTTAATGTTGTTGGATTTTTTTCTGTTTCTCCCTTATGATTTATTTGAATTTTTGATTTTTCCAAATATTTGACATTATATTTGGTTTTCCATGATAAGTTGGTCCCTCCTCGTTTCTCTTCCTTCCCTCCCCCCAAATAATGCAATCCAAACCCATTTAACATGTTGGTGTACATATAGTTGGTGGCTGACAAAGTAGTGCACGCCCTGGAGACTGGTCTCAACGTGGTGGCGTGCATTGGTGAGAAACTAGATGAGAGGGAGGCTGGTAAGACTGAGGCGGTGGTGTTTGAGCAGACCAAGGCCATCTCTGACAAGATCAAGGATTGGAGCAATGTGGTGATAGCGTACGAACCTGTCTGGGCGATAGGAACTGGCAAGACTGCATCTCCACAGCAGGTTAGATATTTCTATAATGTGGACTTTTTTATGGTGAAGGTGAAGGAAAAAGGATGTAATGCAGAGAGGGGTCAAATCTGCATCTTTATTTTATCTGCAAATGTCAAATCATAATCCAAATATGTGGAAGTATGGTAGAGGAAGCGGTTAACTATTCCACATAGATATTATATTTTTTTACTTTTTATTCTGTTTTTTTACTAATAATTATCTTACTTTAAGAACTAGCAAGCTTGGTTTAGTTAAAACATCTTATGTTGTATTGTGAATTTGTATTCTGTTACATAATGATTTAATGATCTATCATCTGGTTATTAAGTTTGTCTTATAATCGTGTTGCTATAAAGTTTTCAATCAAACAAAACTCCAATGAAACAAACATTTATTTAATACAAAATGAAAAATTTCCTTATCATAACATCTAAAGAATAAGTTTTCAACATCAAAACTTTTAACTATGTTAATTATATTTATTTTTATTTAGTAACCAGGCCTAGTACTCTAAATTAAGAACAAAACATTACATAAGCTAATGGATAGATGTTTTAAACATTTTTCTACAGTTACAATATTTTAAATGTCCTAAAAATATAAACTAAATTTGTTTATTTACTATTAGTGCTTGAAAAACTTCCACAAGTTAAGATGTGTTTCTGTACCTAACCTATTTCTAATTTTCGGATGTATGAAGCTGAAGGAAGAAAACAGCTGTTCAATTCCTGCAGATGATGCTAATGTATTGTGCAATTGCTTGACAAGGTCCATCATTTTTGGGCTCACATTGTTTTCTAGCCACCATGTTATTGGCTTTAAATCTTCTAGCACATATTTCAAAAACTGAAAATTTTTGAATGGCGCACATTTTGCCCGATATTTTATTATTTTGCTATTAAAATTGGATGATATGAATCTATATACTCCATAGAAATGTCTAGTTACTCTTGACTCATTTTTATTCCTTCAAACCGTGGATCTAAAAGGTTTGCTAAAATATGTTAAGTTGTCATTGCCATGTCAAATCGTTTTTGAAAGTCTCTAAATTCATAGTCAGTTTCTCTTTCAACTTCAAACTCTGTTAGCAAAAACAGCCATATTTCAGCTGCTTCGCCAATGGTGCATGTATCAATTTGTACTTTGTCTAAAGCAGTGGTCCCCAAACTTACTAAGCAGAGGGCCCCATTAGAATATGCATTGCTCTAGGTGGGCTGGATTGAACACATTACATACAATACATATAAAATGTAAGCTGTGCAGCCAAAATAATTACCCCCTTCCTCCTCAAATCGGAAACGTACCTTGGACCGGACCCTCCACTCAAAAGACACTTAATTGAACACGGCTAGTGCAGATTTTATGTATTGCATTAAGGAGAACCATCATTTCGGTATTTGTCATTTTTTTTAAATGTTTTTCCAAGTGTCCACAGGCCGTATAGTTTGGAGACCCCTATTCTAAATCAACAACCACGTTTTTCAACTTAACCAAGTAATATTGAGCATTTGCTCTAATATTCATATTATTAAGTTTGGATGCAATATTTACATCAATTGCAGCTCTATTATCACCACAATTTTTGACAAAATGTGCTAATTTTCAAGAAATGACTGTAGTCAGCCAGTGTATTCCAACAAATACCCTGAGGAAGAATAAGCGTTTTTTCTCCAGCTTGTTTATACTTAACTGAAGGAAAATGAATTTTTGAAATATTTTATTATTTGCTTAGTATGTTTATGTTCTATAATCCCAGGAACTTCTATGTCATGCGGAAATAAATTCAGCAAATGCGCAAAACATCTGTAGGTTATTATATATTGTAAGCCAACACTGTCTGATTTTCCCAACTCATGTCTCAATTTTGCTATATTAGCAGCATTATCTGTTACAAAACTATGAACTGTGCAGCCATATTGTTTACAGTTTTGTATGTCATTTTCTGCAATGTGCAACAAATATTTTTTTAAAGCTTTATAAATAAACAATCTTCTACCTACAATTTAAAAAATGTAAGCTTACACTTAAAAGAAATTTTATTCACAGTTGCAAAAAAAATTAAACAAAAGAAACATTTTTTTTCAACAGTGGAGTACATAAGATAGCAGAGGAAGTGTGCCGCTTCTGACAGCATATGTTGATGTATGAATATGTTTGATTATTTCTAGGCACAGGATGTTCACATTAAGCTTCGTGAGTGGTTGAAAAAGAATGTATCAGATAGCGTAGCCAACAGTGTCCGCATCGTTTATGGAGGGTCTGTCACTGCTGCCAACTGCAAGGAACTCGCAAAGGAGGCAGATATTGATGGATTCCTTGTGGGCGGAGCATCGCTCAAACCAGAGTTTGTGCAGATTGTGAATGCCAATCAGTGAGCATCAGAGCAGCACACATCTCTCATGCAGAATCTAACTTAGTGTTTCTATATATTTTAGGACACTTTATATGAGGTTGATGGAGCGGTATAAAATGAATTCATAATTAATGTAGTATAGCTATAATTGTTCAACTTGCATTATTCTGGAATAATATGTAATATGTAATGATGGAATTTAGTCAACTACAGAAGTTTAAATTGATGTTTAATTATTTGATAAGCTTAATTTAATTCCTCAAAATTAACTGTTAACTTTATTTATTTTAATTAATAAAGGCCTAAGCTGTTATTTTTAAAATTGTATATTTAATTTAAGGAATGAATAAACTGGTTGATTGAGTTTGTTAGCAATGTTTAATCATCAATGGGTATTTTTTATTCTACTGTTCTCTAAATTATGTTCATACTTTTAATTTGTTTGACTTGATCATAGTTTAAATAGTCAGAAATTTAAATTATAAATAATTATTTATTTCTTCTGTTAAACTATTATTATTATTATTTATCGCCGCGTCTTACTACCTGTTCGGGTTATACGCTTTAAGTACTAATTATGCTAATGGATTGGGAAGGTTGAATTAGAGGAAGTGGGAAGGTTGAATTAGAGAAAGTGAACCCGCATTTGCGTGAAGGGAGAGTGGAAAACCATTTAGGAAAAACCACCCCTAGTTCACCCGACAGATTCGAACCTCGATCTCCCCGTCCTCAGCAGTCAAGCTCAACACGACAAGCGAGTTAGCCAACTACACCACTTCTGTTAAAGAATTTAAAATTCTCAATATGAATTTACACCACCAGATTGGTTATTTTATTTAATAACACTAGATATTTTATGAGTAATAATATGTGTTATATAGCAAATGTAGTTGAAGAGTTATTCCAATAAAAACCAATTTAAAGATTTTGAAGTGAAACTAAAATAAATAAAGTTTTAAGTTCACTTTTTATGTGCACCAAAACTAAGTGGTAATCGGATGAGATATTCGCATGTACATAATAACCTGTTTAGTACACATGAAAATAGTCTTAGAAATACGCTATAATAATGTATTATGTTTATATGCAACTGAAAAATTCAGAGAATTGATGTAATGTAAAGTCACAAATTCTTAGCTATACTTGCAATTAAATAGCTGAAGCTATAATCTATGCTTTTTAGTGAGGAGTTCTCCATCTAAATATCATATTCTGAAAATTGAAAAATGACACCTGGACACGGGGATCAAACTCGGGACCTTTGGCTTAGTACGCCAAAGCTCTAACCACTTAGCTATCCAAGAATCGTCCTGTCCTCGGGGTCATTCTTCACTCAAATTTTAAGGCAGAGTTTATGATGGATATGCAGAAATCGTCGGTTACAAATGTGTGATTTTATTAAGATCACGAGCTATCAAATAACACAGCCACCTTCGACTCTGTAGTTGGCTTAATGCTGCCAACATTGTAATTAATATAATTGTAAGGGATTGCATATTAATGAATCAAATAGCCAACGCTATTATTTATGCATTTTAATGAGGATTACTCCATATATATATATATATCATATTCTGAAAATTGAAAAATGACACCTGGACACGGGAATCGAATCCGGGACCTTTGGCTTAGTACGCTAATGCTCTAACCACTGAGCTATCAAGGAATCGTCCCGTGCCCAGGGTCTTGCTTATGTCCATCATAGACTTTGCCTTAAAATATGAGTGAATAATGACACTGGGCACGAGACGATTCCTGGGTTTGATTCCCGTGTCCAGGTGTCATTTTTCAATTTTCAGAATATACTTGCAATATTTTGTTTTAATATAAGAGGAGATATTAAGTAAAAATGGATCCAAACCACTATTTTAAATTAAGCATTAAAAAATTGATAAACGGGCAAGACCTACACACTAAGCAGAAAACTGTAGCCCTCAAAGTTCACAATTAAAACACATGTTAGGTGACCTGGCGGTCTAGGGGTAAGGTGTCAGACTTCTGTGCTGGCGGCCGGGGTTCAATCCCCGGTCCCGGCATAGATTTATATGATTACCTAAACCCTTCCTTCACCTCTGACAAGACATCTTGTGAATGTGGGGAATGCCAGGCCTCCACCGTGGTTCGAATCCCACGTTAAACTATAGGTCCTCCATTTCATCTCACAATCACCCTACCATAACACATTAGCGTAAGTGCGTATAACCCGAACGGGTAGTAAGGCGCAGTGCTAATAATAATAATAAAACACATGATAATGGAATTGTCTCGGTACCTCATTCCCCATCTTCAGCAGAAGAGAGTAAAACATGAACTGAACTATGCCAGAATCCCTAGAGGTGGGTCATGGTCACTTAGATAATGTTGCCTGTTTCTTTATTTTTATGCTTGTTCAAACTTGAGTTTTGACTCTTGGTAGATGGATAAAATGTTGTTTAAATATTATATTTAATCAGCAGTTATCATATTATAAATGTTTATATAGAAATGACTTACTGCGGTGAGTAGGCCTGCTTGGAAGAAAAAGAAAGATGGTTATCTATGGTTGAGAATAGGGGGTTTCCTAGTTTTGCTTATAATTATATTGGTGAACAATTTCCCACCTACGAAGCTGGGAAAAATTGCAACTATTGGGGAGGACTCGTATTACTTTAGTACTATAGCATTATTCAAAATCTGCATTATGTGTTTGGCCATGAAGTGCTACTGGTTTGTCACAGGCTATGATATCCTAACCTGATCACCTCTCATAAAATCTTCTCAACAGTGCTCCAAGAATCCTGCAAGATTCACCAACACAAATTCAAATTCAACGCAAATTCACCTCATTCAAAAGCAGACCCACACAAATGTAATACCCCATGAAAGGCCACAATGACTGATCCACAGAAATTCTTATATACCCGTTTCAATGCAACTACTGCATTGCTGAATACATTGGCCTCACCACAGGGAAACACAGACATGAGTGAATAGTCACCGTTTTGATATCTACCACAATGAGCCTGACAAACCAGTAGTACTTCATACCCAAAACGCATAATGCAGATTTTGACTAATACTCTATACCTATAGTACTAAAGTAATAAGAGCCTTCCCCAAAAGTTGCAATGATTCACAGCTCTGTAGGTGGGAACTTGCTTACCAATATATTACCAAACCAAGGCATACTTCTGGTCTCACCCTTAGTGGTTCAGAGGAAGGGTAGATTCCAATCCAATTTAGTGCGGAAGTTTTGAAAATTTGGGAATATGTACATTTTGATGCCCTGAATGCAATGCGGAAAAATGCAAAATCCGATCGCCGGTGCTGCCATATTGGAAAAATGGCGGCCAAACAGGATTTTTCAAAAAATATCTCTGGGTGTGTCATACAGCAAAAATGTTTGGAGTAAAATTTAAAAGGCGTTTAATTTGTTACATAGTATTTTGTAACTATTTTTTCCTAAAATGAATAGTTTCTGCAAAGCAACCAAGCGAAGTCAATCATTATTTAAAAAATACTCATTTTTTGCATTTATTAATTTAATTGCAAGTGTTATAGACGAGTATTTTGTGTTTGGAGACAGCATTTGTTTTTGTATTTAAAAAGCCTGCAATAAGTAGATTTTAGGTGTCTGCTTTGGATAGCTGTATGTAGAATACCCCTTTCCACACCATGAGGTAGAGTAAACTGCGCGTTTTTTGTTTTTTACGTGGTATCCCCTACATACCTAATCCACCATTAGACTTTTTATTGCATCGTTTTAATTTGTCCAGGTTCGCTTTAGTCTTCAGCAATACCTTCTTATTAACTTCTTCCGTTTTGTTATCCATTGATTGGGGCATTCAGTCGTTCTCCTGGCTTGCGGTAAATGTTTCGACTGGCAAGTCGACTTCCTCATTGTCATCAAGCTTGTTGACTGTTTCTGTTGCATTTTCGCAGGTTTGTTTGTTACAGATATTGCAAATCACAGAATATTTTAAAACGGTCTTCATACAACCACACGCTGGCGTGCACCCTTTCTTGCACTTGAAGGAGATAAATTTAAACAACTTTTCGGGAACAGGATGTATAAGCGTTGTTACTGGTATGAGGCCAGAACTGCTCATTTTCCAGACCTATTATTCTACAATTTATTGAATGCCCTGCCAGAATTGAACTTGATAATAAATCCTGAATGAATGCTGTTGTGCTGCTGCAATTATTATAGGTGGTAGAAAAGCTTAGATTTTAGGTGTCTGCTTTGGATAGCTGTATGTAGAATACCCCTTTCCACACCATGAGGTAGAGTAAACTGCGCGTTTTTTGTTTTTTACGTGGTATCCCCTACATACCTAATCCACCATTAGACTTTTTATTGCATCGTTTTAATTTGTCCAGGTTCGCTTTAGTCTTCAGCAATACCTTCTTATTAACTTCTTCCGTTTTGTTATCCATTGATTGGGGCATTCAGTCGTTCTCCTGGCTTGCGGTAAATGTTTCGACTGGCAAGTCGACTTCCTCATTGTCATCAAGCTTGTTGACTGTTTCTGTTGCATTTTCGCAGGTTTGTTTGTTACAGATATTGCAAATCACAGAATATTTTAAAACGGTCTTCATACAACCACACGCTGGCGTGCACCCTTTCTTGCACTTGAAGGAGATAAATTTAAACAACTTTTCGGGAACAGGATGTATAAGCGTTGTTACTGGTATGAGGCCAGAACTGCTCATTTTCCAGACCTATTATTCTACAATTTATTGAATGCCCTGCCAGAATTGAACTTGATAATAAATCCTGAATGAATGCTGTTGTGCTGCTGCAATTATTATAGGTGGTAGAAAAGCAATGTTGAATTTGTTTTTAGGGAACGATTTGTAACGATAAGCATTGATAAAGATAAATCTTCACCTTTGTCCCCGTACAGTGACAGAAGAAAAAGTTCTTCAGCATCAGCGATATCACCAAGTTCAGCATTACTATCTTTAAAAATCTGAATGCTCGCCTACAAATTCTGGTGCTTTTGTAGTATAGTGCTGAATTTTAGTTTGCCTTGAATGAAAAGGACAGAGGTTGTGTCGGAACCGCTGAAAGAATGAAGAAATATTATATTATCCGAGATGATTTCCCCGCTCTACAGACTGTTGGAAGAAACATTGGCTGGTGTACGATGATTTTCGTAGTCAGTTTCTGGATGAGGAGACAGTATTTTCATGCATGATATGTGATACCTGGTTTCAGCTGCGACTAAATCTGGTGTCATTTACACGCGTTTTATGATCTTGCGAACTTTTCATATTTCGAGCTAATTGTAAAACTGTGTATTTCACAGTAAAGCTGCAAACACCATAAATGATATCGTGAACGCTTAGTTTGGCCTTCTTTTGTCTCTTTAAAATGTCCTCCGTAATGTGTAATTCTGCCGAAACACACACAAAAAAAAAAAGTTTAAAATCAAAAGCAACTCCACCTGATCTTAGTTATGGTTCTATGTAGTTGGTTTCACTTTTATATTTTAACGCACTACCTGTGAATTTATCATTGCAGTACCACTTACGACCAAAGTTATGCACTCTCACATATCTTTTTACGAAGAAAGTCTATATTATCATCATTCCTTTTCAAACTCAATCGTTGAAATGTTCCCATTCATTTCTCCTTCATCTAACATGTCTGAAATATTAGTATCGCAAATAAGGCATTTCTGCTCCTGAGCAATTTTAGTTTGAGACACAAACAAGTAAACTACATCTGTGCAATCGTATATTTTAAAAAAATCGATCAAAATTATTTAATTTTCAGTAAAGCTACTAAAACAGAGATTGAAATGAAATCACGATTCTAAAAGTAGAATGTTGCCAAGCCTACCTTTGAATGCTGTTGAGAGAGTATCTCCCCTCTAACAATTGTAATGCATGTGTTTGATTAACATTAGTAAAATAATACAACGACAAAAAATTAATATATACATTGTATTGATATATACAAAAAACATGAATGCATGGCACTTATATATACTAAAAAACACTATACATTTTTATATATATATATATATATAGGCCTATAAAGTGTTTTTTTATGCCATGCATATACCGGTATGTTTTTTTGTGTGTCTCAATGAAATGTATATATTAAAAAAATTAGTCTCATTTAGGTTTTCTTTCTATCCTACCAGTTCTGGAAGTTAGTTTAGGACAGGAGTGGCCAAACTTTTTGATTCATTTCATTATTTTTTTTATAATTATTTGAGGAAATACTACACCTGAATATCTCAAAGTACAAAATAGATAATAAAAGAACTAGAAGTATTATTCCCACAAAAATGTTATTGAGCCACCGTGAGCGAAACTCGTTATACATACAGTTTGAGAAATAAAAACAGGTAGCAGAATTAACGATGAAAACCTTTTCATTTTAATTCAACTTTTACAAATTTTTCTAGTTAAACGAATCTATGACATCAGCTGTGTTTGGGTTTGTGTTATTTAATCCATGAACTTCTTTACACCACAAAACGTAAGAGATAGAGTTGGAATATTACATTATTGTATTGTTAGCATGGCGTAATATCTATGTCCTTGATCTCAGCGGCCTACTTGAGCTATGTGTGACGCAACTAGTAATCACTGGATAACTTGCATGCCTCAACTTTGCTCGGTCATTTGAGTGAGCTGTGAGCTACAATCCTGAGTATCACATTTCTAGTGAATTGTCAGTTTGGTGCAACTGCTACGACCGGAACATACGTGCTCATCCAAAATGAGTGAAAAGTAAGTTACTATTACTATAATTATATCGTTTGAACAATTTATTTATCACTTTGGTCGCATTTCATCATAATATAAGCTGTTTTTTATATGATTGCATTGTCATCATTTCACCACACCATTCATTTTGAATTTTCTTATGACAATTATGTCTTCACTTATGTGAAAGATGTACCAACGTGCAAATAGTTATTACATTTAAATTAGTTAAACATTTAATTTTTAAATTATGTTGGAAAAACTAGCAACCTAAGGTTACACTTTGATAAACTGCTCTTTTAAAAGTTTTCAATAAATTGAAAATTAGTTTGACTGACACTCTCCTCTAATAAAGTAAAATTCTTCACCCCTGTAGCCAACTTTGATACTTAACTTGTACAAAAGTTTTCGCTCCTAAGTATAATATAAATGCAATTGGCTCTACTAAATATAGATTATATTTTATGGGTAAAAAAGTTTTGTAAAACATGAGTGCCATTAAATATTCGTGTAGACTATATGCACATCGTACATATTTTTCAAAAATATATTCATTTTCTTCTAAAAGCAAAATTAGCACTTCATTTACATCATGTTATTCACTTCAACCCAACATGGACCAGGTGCTTAGTAAAAAGTAGGTCACTCATACAGTTAGAAGTGAAGGGATACAGTAGGCTACAATAACCAATTATCAGACAAATCAATCTTAGTTGAATGACCTAGTGAAGTAGAATGGTGACTTCATACTGCTGTTTAAGTTTGCTTTCACCCCATGAGTGTTTTCAACAAACCATAAATATGATAAATGTGTGGGTGATCAGATAGCACATTACATCATTAACAAACTTTCTTTTAGAAATAAAACTAATCTCTGATTAAATTTTAACAAAGTTAAAAGGGTCTAATGCTTTTAAACTATATTTAAAAAACTTATTGTAGGCCTATCTCATAAATGTTATAAGTACACCAGTATTTTTTTAATTTATTTTTAAATTAATCTCCCAATTACTAAGTTAAATTTATTTTTATTTTAGACCCGCTTCGGTGGCCACGTGGTCTAACACACTATTTCTCACACTAGACTAGGCTGCCGATGACGGGGAGATCGAGGATCGAATCTTGGTCAGGAGTAGGCCTACTGAGTTTTTTTTTTAAGTTTTCCACTCTGTCCGCGCAAATGCGGATAAACTTCCTAAAAGATTAACCTCCTTAATCCCTAAAAACATTAGTTTAATTAGAATATAAGCATATAAACTAATCAGGTAGTAAGACTTGTTAAAAAATAAATAAATCTTAATTTTAATCTTAATATCCATGGATAAAATGGTTATTATGTTGGTGTTTTCTTATTGTATATTTTAAGTTTAGTAGGTAGACCTACTTGATTGCTATCCACACAATAAATATATACTTCACTTTTACAATATTTATTCTATCTCTACAGTCTGAGTTTCATAGAAAGTCCGTTCTTTGAAAACTGGAAACTCTGTTACCACAATAGTGGAAATCTATTTTAAAATGTTATTCATTAATTTATTTTAAATTAAAGCACCTGAGGTTTATTAAAACATGTCTGCAGGATCCTACCTGCAAGCTTGTTTGCTATCCCTGTGCTAAGTAATAAAAGTAGTAAGAGTTAAACTAAACTATGTGTATGCAATATGAACGTTTATCCTAATTACCTCTCTTTTTGATAAGAGAAAAATATCATTATAGGCCATTTAGCAATTATATCTAGTCATTTATTTTCTGGCCGCTTATTATGTTCAATCACAGCAACTGGTCTTTGGCTAATTGTGTTTTTTCAAATCATGTTCATGGATCTCAGTTTTGGTTTATTAAGCTGAGTGCACACACATACTCTACATTGTTCCTCTGATCCACTTTTCTTACACATGCCAACAACTACAAAATGCTTTCACTCAAGGTCGAGAATGTTGAGTCATTGAGCTACACTAACTCATGCACTGTAAAAGATATTGGTTTGAATCTTGATTGGGTTAGATTAAAGTAGGCCTATTCACCTGGTGTGAAATTGAGAGAGTAAGACTAGCAGGGGTGTTGCAAGAAATATATTGGGGGGGTGGGGGGGACCAGTATTTTTCACAACTTTAAGCATTCCTAAATTAGAAAAATTCCCAAGTGGCAAAGGAGAGTACAAGGGAAGGGAGAGCAATGTGTAGAATGGGGGTGGGGGCAGGAGGCTCCCAGATTATATTTTTAATTTTGGGGTGATAATCAAGCATTGAACCATAGCGTTTGGCAACTGTATTTTTAAATTGATTTATTTATTCATATTGAAGTTTTAAAGCTAGCAACAAGGCTTTTAAATATCCAATTGAGTTTAAATATATTTATTTAGATTTGCAGATATTGTTCAAATTGTGTATTTCAGATTTAAAAATTTAACTGACTTTACTACAGCGGTTTCCAACATTTTGTAGATAATAACAACTACTTTTCTCTCTGCGGCCATTGCGACCCTTTGATAACTTGAAAGCGTTCAAATCCTAGTTTTAAAGATTTTTCTACTGTTTATTACTACCAGCCCAGACTATCTACAGTTAACTACACCAGTGGGATAGGTAAAACTTGGAGGAAATGTACCTCTATTTGCTTGGAAGTATATTAAGATAAACTACCCCTGGCCAAAATTAAAATCCTTACTTCACCTTCACCAACAAACCAAACCAAAAGAGCGTGCATGACATTAAGCTCGCGTGTTTGTTTTAATTTTTATAAATTACTTGATTATATGCCACTAATATGTAGTAACAGAGAATCAACAAGCCCGGGGTTGGGGGATGATTGTATGTTATGCTACTAGCATTACAAGGCTGCCACAGTAAACAAGTCAGCAAGAAACTATCAGAATGGAATAGCCAAAAAGAACCTAAGCAGTAACTAGGTATTTTTAGTACTTTAATAACTTACATTTCTATTAGAACTACACATCTTCCTATAACCATTAAAGTCCTTGAAAAAGTAAATATAAAGCTAAAACCTCTATATTGTGACCCCACACAAAACATGCTGCGACCCCCAGGTTGGAAACTGCTGCTTTATTATTACACACTTGGAAGCAATATTTAACTGGTAAGCTCAACTAAATTTAGGACTTTTAGGTATGCACTGTTATTATGATTTTACATGGTTTTTAATAAATAAACACTATCGTGCATTTTTAGCTTAGGTTTACTACTTTATGATGTAACATAATTCATATCAAAATAATTTGTAAAAAATTACATTCAACTACATTTTTCTAGTAGGAATATGCTTTTTTTTTTAATATATGTCTAAAACAAAATCTATTTTTGTTTTTCCTTATACACTGGCCAACATTTTATTTATATATGAAGTATAATATTTTCACAACCTTCCCCGTGATCCACTGACAATATTTGTGCTCCTAAGGTTTTATTGTGTGCCATGAGCAGCGCAGGTCTGTTTGTCCTTGCTATAACATTTTCCATAGTGAAAGTTTTCCCAGAACCAGTAACCCCAAGTAAAACTTGGTCTCTATTATTGCTGTTTAGCCCTGCAACAAAACTATTGATTACTTGGGGTTGATCCCCGGCTGGTTGAAAATGTGTAGTGATTTGAAATCCCATAATATTTACTCCATTATGTTTTTGCTTACCACCCTGGAGGGTGGGG
>CABEEJ010005982.1:33583-44273 GCA_901482245.1 Timema douglasi | reverse complement strand
GGGGTTGCAAAACTAATCGATTATTAGTTTAATCTATTTGTCAAATGGTACGGTGCGACTGTCGCTCATTTACCTAAAACTAAAATTGACTAATTTACTTAATTTACTTACCTACTGTTCAAAAACAATGAGAAGAGAGAACATCTCTCTACCAAAGAGCAAACCGTAACAATTAATTTTCAATTTCAAAGTCCTACATTAAAAAAAAATTGCTTATATCTTGAAAACCATCTGTTTTATTAACATATATTTCAAATAAAACATTTCTATTTTTAATAATCCTACATTTATGCAATGATAAGTAATTTTGTATCTCAAAGAGTTGCGGGATATGATAAAAATTTGAAATTTACACGAAAAATTGAGAATACCCATTTTATTTATAATCTTAATCAATGCCTAAATATAATTTTTATCAAAAACATTAGTAGATACGCTTTTGAGAGTCGATTTTGTCTCGTTTCACCTTCAAGTAAACTACTCTTAAATTTAGAGTCAGACAGACAGACGGCATTGCAAAAACTATCTCCTACAGTTTGGAAATAATTGCACCTGCATTAGCCTAAGAGCCTAGGATCATTGATGTGAGTGTCATCAGTACATGACTTACAAACTAACTTTTCTATAGAACAAACTGAAAAAACAACACCCAATTACGCATCCGTCAATTCAACATCATGGGGAGGAAAGCTGCTATAATACTTTTAATAATATCAATCAATATGTAATACATATATTTATCCACTCTGGAAATTGAATCTAGGAGACCTAATTCATTAGCATAGGCCATGCCTAAGGTGACCAGACGATATTTTAAGCCGATTATTTGATTCGATTAGCTCGATTAATCACAGTCCCACTTATCGGTAAAATAATCGATTACTACATCAAAATAATCTAGTAATCGATTAATTGCCCATTCCTAGCTCAATATCTCGGTTACCATTGAGTTCAGCTCGGATTAGTTCGATTGTTGATTTGTTGTTTAAAGTTAGCTAAGACGCATTTCTCTTGCCATTCCGAGTGGTTAACAATCGTGAATTTTAATTAGTGTGTTTATTTATCCTATTACTTTGTTTTTCAATTTCGATTTTAATCTTGTTAGAAGCTTGTCATTGCTGTGAATGTACAGTTAACTTGTTGAAAGTAGGTTAAGAACAATTGCGGAAGACCCACTTATCTAACCTTCTTTAGCAACTTTATGTAGAGAGAGATCTATTCAAGAAGTTAGTCAACTCTCGACGAGGCGATAACTTTATAAAAATGGATTCCTTCATTTTAAATAATAACTTGTAAGTACTATTGAGATGGTTTTAATTTAAATTATCAATGTCGGCAGAAAAAAACAACCTTTAGGTAGATCAAAGTCAAGTTTAGTAGTTTCACCCAATGAAACCTGCCAACTAGTAGGCATATGTAGGTCATAAACTGATTATAGAACTAAGATTATAATCATAAATATAATATAATATTCAATGGCATATTTCTTTTGGCAGAGAAAGACTCTTTATTCTTTGACACGTCACAATATTTTACTTAACAATACACACAAGAATAGAGTTGAATCATTAATATTGTCTAAAAATGTTCTATTATTAGAAAGTTAAAATCGAACCTTTATCAAAACCACATAAGATCTAATGAAATGGAATAGTCCCAAAATGTCACCCAAAATTGTTTTATTACATTACCGTAGTACATGTAATATATTTATTATTATAAACTGTCTCAACATAACAACTAACTTTACAACTTTACATCACTCATCATGTTTTTATCTTAACTATCTCACAATAAAATACTGTATTCACAAACATGCTATTTTGAATCCTCTCAATAATTAAAAAAAAGCCAGCATATGAACCTTGTTGTTTATTGACACATAATTGTTTATTGATTCATAGGTTAGGTGGTCTTATTTTGTAGGATAATTTTAATTAAAAAATAATATACATTGTACAAGGTCTTATATAAACTATTATAATATGCAATCGGGTGACCTGGTGGTCTAGGGGTAAGGTGTCAGACTTCTATGCTGGCGTCCGGGGTTCAATCCTCGGTCCCGGCACATATTTATCTGATTACCAAACCCTTCCTTCACATATTTATCTGATTACCAAACCCTTCCTTCACCTCTGACAAGACATCTTGTGAATGTGAGGAATGCCAGGCCTCCACCGTGGTTCGGATTCCATGTTAAACTGTAGGTCCTTCATTTCATCTCACAATCACCCTACCATTGCACATTAGCGTAAGTGCGTATAACCCGAACAGGTAGTAAGACATGGTGCTAATAATAATATAATATGCAATCTTCTTTTTTTAACTCGTTTCATGTTAAAATACAACACTGTTTATCAATTTATATTTTCATCAAGGGTGGGCTAATATTTAAATTATTTTTAGGCCATACTTAAAACAATTCCACAGATTTTTTTAAAATAAGTTCTGTTTTGTAATTCCCTATTAATTAACCAACAGTAATCACCCATCATTGAGATATCTCGGTGATCTTTATGATTCTTTTCTATCGGGGATATATCCTAATGAAAGTGTTATCCTTGCTCATCACTCACAGATCCCAAACTATTGGGAAACAAACCCAAATGTAAATTTACTGTTTCGAATGTATCCATGCATGACTGCTTTAAACAAAAGCCAAGCTTTCACTTAAGTAAGTTGTAGTTTTGTCTCAAATATATCATCTTTCAGATGTTTCATTAATTGGGGCCAGTGAAAATTACTTATTTCAGTTTAGCATCTGTTATATTTAAAATGTTCAGGTTCAACCACTTGAACATATTTACATTACTTATTCCAGGTAGGGTGACCTGGCGGTCTAGGGGTAAGGTGTCAGACTTCTATGCTGGCGGCCGAGGTTCAATTCTCGGTCCCGGCATAGATTTATTATTATCATTATTAGCACCGCGTCTTACTACCCGTTCGGGTTATACGTATTTACGCTAATGTGTTATGGTAGGGTGATTGTGAGATGGAATGAAGGACCTACAGTTTAACGTGGAATCCGAACTACGGTGGAGGCCTAGCATTCCCCACATTCACAAGATGTCTTGTCAGAGGTGAAGGAAGGGTTTGATAATCAGATAGATCTGTGCCGGGACCGAGGATTGAACCCCGGCCGCCAGCATAGAAGTCTGACACCTTACCCCTAGACCGCCAGGTCACTGTGGCATAGATTTATATGATTACCAAACCCTTCCTTCACCTCTGACAATACATCTTGTGAATGTGAGGAATGCCAGGCCTCCACCGTGGTTCGGATCCCACGTTAAACTGTAGGTCCTCCATTCCATCTCACAATCACCCGACCCATTACACGTTAGCGTAAGTGCGTATAACCCAAACAGGTAGTAAGACGTGGTAATAATAATAATAATAGTATTCCAGGTAAATATTCACACTTCTCCTTTCCCATTGTTGCACAACATAGCCTAGTCCCACAAACATAGAAAACACCAATATTTTGTAAAACCTGCGTGTAGAGTTTTCCAATACCCATAAGATGACAACAGACATCTCGTCCCAAGTAAGGTCTTTGTATTTAGCTGGTATGTATTCAGACATTTCTTTCAAGCCACTGGCATGAAGTAGAGGAACTAATGGATATTTATTTCCACCGTAGAGCAAAAATATTTTCAAACTTAATCAATATGCATCATTTAAATATGTGCCATTAATTAGGATTGTGTTCAATGCCTAATTATTTCGTGACACCATTGATATCTTCCCCAAATTGTCCTCTATAATAAATACATTTCACTGCCTTGTCGATACATTCTTACTTTAGTTCCCGCTTCAAGTAATTCCCATTGTTGTACCAGGGAGCACAGGAGTTCATCTTGCTCTTTGGTTAAATTCACGTCACAAACGTCATTCAAATTTTCTTGCTTAGTTAAAATATAGCGTGTCATCAGATCCTGGCTTGCTAGTCCAAAATCTTAGAAGTGGACGGTTCGGTATAATAGTTTGCAGCACATTCATCACGGGTTCAGTAATCTCGTGCTTTTGGGGAACTATTACCGAATGCTATGTAGAACCTGGCCTTATTGCAGAAAATATGTCCGGATAGTCGGTTGTGCATGTTTAGTAATGATAAAGATTTACTTCCTCAAGAGTTTTCATTGTAAACCTATCGCAGCCTTAGCAGAAATAGGTGATTGGAGTAGTTCATAAACCACGTAACACTTTTTTCTTAACCTCTTTTTGACGCTCCCATGTAACACCATGTAGACATTAGAGTTCACCCCCTGCCCGTATCAAACCTTGGAGCCGTGGAATATGAGTCGGAAGCAATTTTGGGTAAAGTCGAAGTTGGACTGGGTAAAAATGTACCAACTCGAGATAAAAACTTATAACAATAAATGGTAATTATATCATTTTAATACTATATATATACTGTATATATTTTATTCTTGAGGACCAATATTTGTAATTTGGACCGACAAATTTATTTTAATTTAAGCTAAGAATGTCAAAGAAGCTTCCCATGAAGTCATCTGTATTTGGAGCATTGTGCTGCAGTAAATTTGTTAGTACTAATTAATATACTTGATCCATTTATAAGGAGTTGGAGTCAGACTGATAGGAAAATAGAGGAGTCAAGGTTTTTATAAATTATCATTTAATAATTAATTATATGATCCATAAAAATTGAGCTCACTTATAGAACTATTGATTTATAATAATGAAATTTGACATGGGTTTAAATTTTAAAAGATATAAAAGACATTATGAATATTTTATCATGAAATAAAAGTAAAAAAATAATAGAAAAATACACAAAACATAATAGCTGACAGTACCGATTCAATGTGACAGATTATAGATAATTTTGAAATATGTGTAATAATATCGATGAATGGCTTTGAGTACTGACTCGACAGCCCTGATTATAAGTCTAACAGGCTCATATTCAAGAAATAGATTAATCATAATAATATGTACTGTGGGGGCGTCGGCTTTAGGGGGCGGCATATTTTGGATAAGATTATTTTTATTATAATATTTTGTTTATAATAATTATATTTAGTAATCATTGACTAACATTATTGAAATAGTTCAAGTCAAAGTCAGAATAACAATATTTATTTTTAAATAACTGTACTTTGCAATCACTTTGTAACTGAGGTCAATCTCCCCTTCTTCATAATGTTAGCTCAAGCTTCTGTAGAGCACAATTAGCTTTCATAGAAATCTTTTCTCGAATACTAACTTCTGCTCCCCCCCGTCCCCAACACACCTTTCCTCCAAAACTTCCTAAAGCCCTTGACAAAAAAAAATGAGGGGGGTGGGGCACATAGTTATAATTGTGCTTAGGAGCACCAATTTTTTAAATCCGCCACTCTGTATGTAGTTAAAAACACATGGAAAGTTGGTTTTTACCCTATCCAATCCAATTCAAAAAAAATATTTAACGTGCTCCTCAGTAATACTTAGCTAGAAACACTGATACAGTACAATTTTCACAGGAAGGGTAGTTTTGAAATAAAGGCTACAAACCTATTTTTAGCGGCAAAAATTGATTATTATTTTACCATGTTATATGTAGCCTATTTATAATATATCATATCAAGAGTGACTTAAGTTGACCTGGTGGTCTTAGGGTTAAGATGTCGGACTTCTGTGCTGGGGTCTGGGGTTCAATCCTTGGTCCCAGCACAGATTTATCTGATTAACAAACCCTTCCTTCACCTCTGAAAAGACATGTATTAATCACATCTTGTGAATGTGTGTAGGATGCCAGGCCTCCACCGTGGTTCGGGTCCCACGTTAAACTGTAGGTCCTCCATTTTATCTCACAGTCACCCTACTATTACACATGAGCGTAAGTGTTTATAACCCGAACGGATAGTAAGACGCGGTGCTAATAATAATAAGCGTGACTTAAAACTACTCGCCTTGCCTATGAAACTAATAATTAAAACTTTAGGCCTACCAACTTATTTGCCATGGAATAGGGTTGAAACTACCTAAAGTTAAAACCATTGGCCTACTTATTGCCTTAGTTATAATTATATCCGAAACTTTGTTTAGCTAAATCTCTCCTTATTACTGTAACCCTCTATATATAGTCTGGGATATATTATTATTAGCACCGCGTCTTACTACCCGTTCGGGTTATACGCACTTACGCTAATGCGTAATGATAGGGTGATTGTGAGATGAAATGGAGGACCTACAGTTTAACGTGGAATCCGAACCACGGTGGAGGCCTGGCATTCCCTACATTCACAAGATGTCTTGTCAGAGGTGAAGGAAGGGTTCAGTAATCAGATAAATATGTGCCGGGACCGAAGATTGGTCTGGGATATAGAATGTAAACTTCCTTTATTATCTGGGATAAAGACTGTAAACCAGTGGCATAACAGATTAAGCTTGCCCCCCCCCCCTCCACCTCCCCTCTCTTAAGATTTAATTTTGGGCCCTCTTTTCCAAGTCATCTAACACGTTAATAACTGTTATAATAAATAATTATTAATTTAGTGATCACACCTTATGATGACTTGTTTTAGTCTCGATTTCGTGTTGAGAATGTCATCCGTCAGTAGCTTGACTGCATGAAGATAAAAAAAAAATTGAAATAATGCTCTAGCTTAGTTACAATTCACAACACTTTATGATAAACGTATTCAACTATCTAAATCATCTTGTGAATGTGGGGAATGCCAGGCCTCCACCGTGGTTCGGATTCCACGTTACCCTACCATTACACATTAGCGTAAGTGCGTATAACCCGAACGGGTATTAAGACGGTGCTAATAATAATAATAATAATATCTCAATTGTCAATAATCAGGACATAAATTTATAATAATTTAAAGTTCCCTTTCATGGGGGCCCCCCTCATACTCTTGGGCTCCCCTGCATTGCAGGCCCTGCGGGACTGGGTGTCGCGCTACTGATGTAAACCAACCTTCGTTAAAACCCTTTCAGTATGCTGGGATATGTGTGAACTTTCCTTATTGTATAGGACATAGTATATCAATCAGCCTTAGTTTATAAACACACCTTTTTGTCTAAGAGATGGTAAATACAACATTAGGTCAACGGCCATGACCAAAAGTCATTGAACAAAGTTAGTGTCACATCACTACTCAACAACTTCAACTGGAACTTCATTAAATCTTATAAGAAAACTATATTTTGTAAATGAGCTCTTAGGTGTGAGTTGACCTTTATGCTTCAACCATCAGTACAGTAGCCTCATGGCTTCTTTGGTGCTGACTGACAGCTCACAGCTGACAGATAAAAGCTTTGAAAAGTCACCAGACCAAATTATGTATCCCTACACCGAACCATATGATCCGCAAAAACATGTGTTTAGCAGCTGTCACGTCTAACGGTCAAAATTTAGGTATATACCTAAATGTTGACTGTCTGAAGTCAGCTGTGAGCTGTCATCAGCACCAAAGAAGCCACGGGGCTACTGTAGTTAAATACTGAAACAAGTTGGGAACACATGCAGTTTTACCCTTAAGCAGCTATATGACCGAGATTGAGTGTTAAAAAAAATATTGCCAAACTTGTCTAAACTCTCATATTTAATGAAGACTCGACCACTATTACTAGTTTGTAACTAAGTTGTCATGTAGACTCCTCATCTCTAGCCTCCAAAGGAAAATATTTTTTAATTAAAACATTAATCAATATTGAGTGAATTCAGCCTGTGTTCGAAGTTCACGTTCTATAAAAACTACAATAAAAATTGTTGTCCTTGAGTTTCAAGCTCTGACGTAGTTGACTGCTGGAGGATTGAGCAACCGGAAGATAATTGTATGCGATTACAGTCTTTCTTCAGGCAAGCCGAGGATCTCCACTATAGGAGAGGTGATTGAGTGACATACTGGCTGTATGTGGGGAGTGGCTTGTGACACAACAATCCCACTATGCGTTGAGTGGCTTGTGACACAACAATCCCACTATGCGTTGAGTGGCTTGTGACAAAACAATCCCACTGTATGCGTGGAGTGTGTCTGGAACAACAATCCCACTGTATACGTGGAGTGGCTTGTAACACAGCAATCCCACTGTATGCATGGAGTGGCTTGTAACACAACAATCCCACTGTATGCGTGGAGTGGCTTGTGACAAAACAATCCCACTGTATGCATGGAGTGGCTTGTAACACAGCAATCCCACTGTATGCGTGGAGTGGCTTGTAACACAGCAATCCCACTGTATGTGTGGAGTGGCTTGTGACACAATCCCACTGTATGCATTAAGAACCTCAGAACACAATATATCTCTGCATCATATGTGCCAATATATTGCTTAAGCTTAGCACAACAAATGTCATCAGTACTTAATTAGTTGTGGGGTAGACACACCTGTTGTAAATATGTACAATTATCATAAATATATCAATACAAAGGTCATCATCAGTACAATGTGATTAGAGGGTTCAAGGCAATAGTTAGCATACGTAACTTAAATATTCTTTGGTTATAGACAGCATTTGCCTTTTGGTGACCTGGTGGTCTAGGGGTAAGGTGTTGGACTTCTGTGCTGGGGTTCCGGGGTTCAATCCTCGGTCCAGGCACAGATTTATCTGATTACTAAACCCTTCATCTCTGACAAGACGTGTATTAATCACAACTTGTGAATGTGTGAAATGCCAAGCCTCTGCCGTGGTTCGGATCCCACGTTAAACTTGTAGGTCCTCCATTTCATCTCACAATCACCCTACCATTGCACATTAGCGTAAGTGCGTATAACCCGAACGGTTAGTAAGACACGGCGCTAATAATATTAATAATAATAATAATAATATTTGCCTTTAATTACTTGGTAGTATTTTAGGTCAGGGGTACTTTCCCATAAGTAGGCCTACCAATATAATTGTTGGTGTCAGGACAACATTCGCCATAAGTAGATAAGTAATTTCGGGTGTCAGGACAACTTTCGCCATAAGTAGATAAGTAATTTCGGGTGTCAGGACAACATTCACCATAAGTAGATAAGTAATTTCGGGTGTCAGGACAACTTTCGCCATAAGTAGAGAAGTAATTCCGGGGTCAGGACAACATTCACCATAAGTAGATAAGTAATTCCGGGGGTCAAGACAAAATTCGCCATAAGTATAGAAGTAATTCCGGGGGTCAGGACAACATTCACCATAAGTAGAGAAGTAATTCCGGGGTCAGGACAACATTCGCCATAAGTAGATAAGTAAATTCGGGTGTCAGGACAACTTTCGCCATAAGTAGAGAAGTAATTCCGGGGTCAGGACAACATTCACCATAAGTAGAGAAGTAATTCCGGGGGTCAAGACAAAATTCGCCATAAGTATAGAAGTAATTCCGGGGGTCAGGACAACATTCACCATAAGTAGAGAAGTAATTCCGGGGTCAGGACAACATTCACCATAAGTAGAGAAGTAATTCCGGGGGTCAGGACAACATTCGCCATAAGTATAGAAGTAATTCCGGGGGTCAGGACAATATTCACCATAAGTATAGAAGTAATTCCGGGGGTCAGGACAACATTCGCCATAAGTAGAGAAGTAATTCTGGGGTTCAGGACAACATTCGCCATAAGTATAGAAGTAATTCCGGGGGTCAGGACAACACTTGCCATAAGTAGAGAAGAGCGGTGAAGTGCTGGTGGTCAGGACAACGTTCGTTATCATTACAAGAGCTTACCTTCACCGAAGATTATTGTTGCGTGATCCGTGGGAAGGCCTGTGCGCATGCGCGTTTCCCGTCCTCGCAACCTTCAGTCAGAAAATGAGTTTGTCTGATAGTGAGTGACAGTGCAGTCTTACCTGGAACACAACCGAAGGCAGCCATGAAATTAGAGGCTCAAAGTCCAACCGTGTCCACGGCTGACGCGGCTCTGTTCGGTGGTTGCAGGAAAGGATCCTCGGTGAAGGTCACCATCACGCCCTGCCAACCCAAGACGCTGACCCACCTGCCCAAGAGACAACCCGTGGACATCGGCTTCGATGACCTCACTTATACCGTGCGTGAGGGCCGCAAGAAGAGTGAGTAGCAGCACTCTTTACACTCTTGGTTGTGTGTTGAGGATCCTTTACACTTTAACGGCTATATATACAACTTTGGATTATGTTTCGAATCCTTCACTACATCATTTTTGAATGTATTAGGCCTACAGCTCGTTTTTTAATTCAGACCTAATATTTTGGTTAAGGCCCTTTTATTATTTATTTCATGTCGCGGACTCGAATGCCTGCATACTATCTCAGGTAGAGGTCTCTCTATGCACCTGTGTCAGGTATATACATCTTGCGTCAGGTAGAAGTCTCTATTTATACACCTTGTGATAGGTAAAAGGTCTCTATACACACTTCTTGTGTCAGGTAAAGGTCTCTATACACATTGTGTCAGGTAGAGGTCTCTCTATGCACCTGTGTCAGGTATATACATCTTGCGTCAGGTAGAAGTCTCTATTTATACACCTTGTGATAGGTAAAAGGTCTCTCTCTATACACACTTCTTGTGTCAGGTAAGGTCTCTATACACATTGTGTCAGGTAGAGGTCTCTCTATGCACCTGTGTCAGGTAGGGTCTATATACATCTTGCGATAGGTAGAAGTCTCTATTTATATACCTTCTGTCAGTTAGGTCTCTATGTATACATCTTGCCTCAGGTAGAGGTCTCTCTCTCTCTCTCTCTCGCTATATATATATATATATATATATATATATAT
>CABEEJ010005982.1:12771-31596 GCA_901482245.1 Timema douglasi | reverse complement strand
AATTCCTAGCTTGCATCGTGTGTTGATTGCAATTCCTAGCTTGCATCGTGTGTTGATTGCAATTCCTAGCTTACATCGTGTGTTGATTGCAATTCTTTGCTTACTTCGTGTGTTGATTGCAATTCCTAACTTGCATCGTGTGTTGATTACAATTCCTAGCTTACATCGTATGTTGATTGCAATTCCTAGCTTACTTGGTGTGTTGATTGCAATTTCTAGCTTACATCGTGTGTTGATTGCAAATTCTAGCTTACATCGTGTGTTGATTACAATTCCTAGCATACATCGTGTGTTGATTACAATCCCTAGCTTGCATCGTGTGTTGATTGCAATTCTTAACCTGCATCGTGTGTTGATTGCAATTCCTAGCTTACATCGTGTGTTGATTGCAATTTATAGCTTACATAGTGTGTTGATTACAATTCCTAGCTTACATTGTGTGTTGATTGTTATTCCTAACCTGCATAGTGTGTTGATTGCAATTCCTAGCTTACATCGTGTGTTGATTGCAATCCCTAGCTTACATCGTGCGTTGATTACAATTTCCTAGCTTGCATCGTGTGTTGATTGCAATTCCTAACCTGCATCGTGTGTTGATTGCAATTCCTAGCTTACATCGTGTGTTGATTGCAATCCCTAGCTTACATCGTGTGTTGATTGCAATTCCTAGCTTACATCGTGTGTTGATTGAAATCCCTAGCTTACATAGTGTGTTGATTGCAATTCCTAGCTTACATAGTGTGTTGATTGCAATTCCTAGCTTACATAGTGTGTTGATTGCAATCCCTAGCTTACATAGTTCGTTGATTGCAATCCCTAGCTTACATAGTGTGTTGATTGCAATTCCTAAATAGCATCGTGTGTTGATTGCAATTCCTAAATAGCATCGTGTGTTGATTGCAATTCCTAAATAGCATCGTGTGTTGATTACAATTCCTAGATTACATCGTGTGTTGATTGCAATTCCTAGCTTACATCGTGTGTTGATTGCAATTCCTATCTTACTTCGTGTGTTGATTACAATTCCTAGCTTACATCGTGTGTTGATTGCAATTCCTAGCTTATATCGTGTATTGATTGCAATTTCTAGCTTATATCGTGTGTTGATTACAATCCCTAGCTTACATAGTGTGTTGATTACAATCCCTAGCTTACATCGTGTGTTGATTGTTATTCCTAATTGGCATCGTGTGTTGATTACAATTCCTAGCTGGCATCGTGTGTTGATTGCAATTCCTAGCTTAAATCGTGTGTTGATTGCAATTCCTAGCTTACATCGTGTGTTGATTGCAATTTCTAGCTTACATCGTGTGTTGATTGCAATCCCTAGTTTACATAGTGTGTTGATTACAATCCCTAGCTTACATAGTGTGTTGATTACAATCCTAGCTTACATAGTGTGTTGATTACAATCCCTTTCCCTAGCTTACATCGTGTGTTGATTGTTATTCCTAACTGGCATCGTGTGTTGATTGCAATTCCTAGCTTACATTGTGTGTTGATTGCAATTCCTAGCTTACATCGTGTGTTGATTGCAATCCCTAGCTTACATAGTGTGTTGATTACAATTCCTAGCTTACATCGTGTGTTGATTACAATTCCTAGCTTACATCGTGTGTTGATTACAATTCCTAGCTTACATCGTGTGTGGATTGTTATTCCTAACCTGCATCGTGTGTTGATTGCAATTCCTAGCTTACATCGTGTGTTGATTGTAATCCCTAGCTTACATCGTGCGTTGATTACAATTTCCTAGCTTGCATCGTGTGTTGATTGCAATTCCTAACCTGCATCGTGTGTTGATTGCAATTCCTAGCTTACATCGTGTGTTGATTGAAATCCCTAGCTTACATCGTGTGTTGATTGCAATTTATAGCTTATATCGTGTGTTGATTACACTTCCTAGCTTACATCGTGGGTTGATTACAATCCCTAGCTTACATAGTGTGTTGATTACAATCCCTAGCTTACATAGTGTGTTGATTACAATCCTAGCTTACATAGTGTGTTGATTACAATCCCTAGCTTACATCGTGTGTTGATTGTTATTCCTAACTGGCATCGTGTGTTGATTGCAATTCCTAGCTTACATTGTGTGTTGATTACAATTCCTAGCTTACATCGTGTGTTGATTGCAATTCCTAGCTTACATCGTGTGTTGATTGTAATTCCTAGCTTACTTGGTGTGTTGATTGCAATTCCTAGCTTACATCGTGTGTTGATTACAATTCCTTGCTTACATCGTGTGTTGATTGCAATTCCTAGCTTGCATCGTGTGTTGATTGCAATTCCTAACCTGCATCGTGTGTTGATTGCAATTCCTAGCTTACATCGTGTGTTGACTTGAATTAATTGTTGCCGTCTGTGTATTGTCTGCATGGCATTTTACTATTTAGATATATGATTGTCACAAACTCTTGAACTAGTTTGAATTAAGATTAGTGAATCGTGAACGTGTCTACGAATTTCGGCCGCCGAGGTTCTCCGGTATTTTGATGTTGTTTTAAATGAGGCAGACCTTGGGGTGACCTTGAGCGACAGTGGACACAACAAAACCAGTTTGAGTTACAGGAACCACTTTTTGTCGCAATTAAAAACGGCACTGCTATTGACTATTTTATTTGATCAACTATGCACCTAGTTTGAAGGACTCATCTGGTGTCCATTAAAGATATCTTGTCCTAAAACTAGTGTCTGCTTAAGCCTAAGCTTGTTTCATTGTTGTCACTGCGATAATTTTAAATATTTGGCATGATCGTATCACTAGGATAGTTCCTACACTTGGCGGGATTGTGTTACCATTTCAGTTCCAACAATAGGATAGGTCTTAATAGTCGCCAGACATAGGTCATCCAACGTCTACTGCTTAACTATTGTATCCTGTTTAGATTTAGTTGTATGATTTTACAAAGTTTTTCACTTTTCAAGCTACTTTATCGAATTGAATTAAGAGGGTGGTTGAAAAGTAAACATCCGCACTAATAGATAGAGACTATAGGGGAAAACAAAGTTAAAAAACGAAAATAAAAGTTTCAATGAACCCGTTAAAGATAAGAGAGAAACTCAGAGCTTTGCAACAAATGGAGAAGTACGACGTAGCCTAGACACAGCGGCAATACATTATTCGTCTGTCCACTGAGACATTGAAGACTATGAGTGCTCAATGTGGAGCAGTATATAGCCCTACGTCAGTAGATATGACGTGAGTCCAAGGTGCGATGTTCCCATCGCCTTATTGGACATTGCTCCTGCTGAATCGACAAACTAGCACTAGCGCGTTCAAACAAAGAAACACGTGCAGGCTGCAGCTGGGAACTTGAGAGTTGAGCTACTATGGTACTGTGAGGGAGGGAGCTACTGCTAATGTTATAGAGCCACTATGGTACTGAGAGGGAGGCGCTACTGCTAATGTTCTAGAGCTACTATGATACTGAGAGGGAGGGAGCTACTGCTAATGTTCTAGAGCTACTATGATACTGAGAGGGAGGGAGCTACTGCTAATGTTATAGAGCCACTATGGTACTGAGAAGGAGGAGCTACTGCTAATGTTCTAGAGCTACTATGTACTTAGAGGGAAGGAGCTACTGCTAATGTTCTAGAGCTACTATGGTACTGAGAGAGAGGGAGCTACTGCTAATGTTATAGAGCCACTATGGTACTGAGGAGGAGGAGCTACTGCTTGTGTCATAGAGCTACTATGGTACTGAGAGGGAAGGAGCTACTTCTTGTGTCATAGAGCTACTATGGTACTTAGATGGAGAGAGCTACTGCTAATGTTATAGAGCTACTATGGTACTGAGAGGGAGGTAGCTACTGCTAATGTTATAGAGCTACTATAGTACTTAGATGGAGAGAGCTACTGCTAATGTTATAGAGCTACTATGGTACTTAGATGGAGAGAGCTACTGCTAATGTTATAGAGCTACTATGGTACTTATAGGGAGGGATCTACTGCTTGTCTCATAAAGCTACTATGGTACTGAGAAGGAGGAAGCTACTGCTAATGTTTTAAAGCTATTATGTTACTTAGAGGGAGAGAGCTACTGCTAATGTTATAGAGCTACTATGGTACTGAGAAGGAGGAAGCTACTGCTAATGTTCTAGAGCTACTGTTAATGTTCTAGAGCTACTATGGTACTGAGAGGGATCTACTGCTAATGTTCTAGAGCTACTATGGTACTTAGAGGGAGAGAGCTACTGCTAATGTCATAGAGCTACTATGGTACAGAGGGAGGGAGCTACTGCTTGTGTCATAGAGCTACTATGGTACTGAGAAGGAGGAAGCTACTGCTAATGTTTTAAAGCTACTATGTTACTTAGAGGGAGAGAGCTACTGCTAATGTTCTAGAGCTACTGTTAATGTTCTAGAGCTACTATGGTACTGAGAGGGAGGGAGCTACTGCTTGTGTCATAGAGCTACTATAGTATTGAGACGGAGGGAGCTACTGCTAATATTATAGAGCCACTATGGTACTGAGAGAAAGGAGCTACTGTTAATGTTATAGAGCTACTATGGTACTGAAAGGGAGGGAGCTACTGCTTGTATCATAGAGCTACTATAGTACTGAGAGGGAGGGAGCTACTGCTTGTGTCATAAAGCTACTATGGTACTGAGAGGGATCTACTGCTAATGTTCTAGAGCTACTATGGTACTTAGAGGGAGAGAGCTACTGCTAATGTTCTAGAGCTACTGTTAATGTTCTAGAGCTACTATGGTACTGAGAGGGAGGGAGCTACTGCTTGTGTCATAGAGCTACTATAGTATTGAGACGGAGGGAGCTACTGCTAATATTATAGAGCCACTATGGTACTGAGAGAAAGGAGCTACTGTTAATGTTATAGAGCTACTATGGTACTGAAAGGGAGGGAGCTACTGCTTGTATCATAGAGCTACTATAGTACTGAGAGGGAGGGAGCTACTGCTTGTGTCATAAAGCTACTATGGTACTGAGAGGGATCTACTGCTAATGTTCTAGAGCTACTATGGTACTTAGAGGGAGAGAGCTACTGCTAATGTCATAGAGCTACTATGGTACAGAGGGAGGGAGCTACTGCTTGTGTCATAGAGCTACTATGGTACTGAGAGGTAGGGAGCTACTGTTCTTGTCATAGAGCTACTATAGTACTGAGAAGGAAGGAGCTACTGCTTGTGTCATAGAGCTACTATAGTACTGGGAGGGAGGGAGCTACTGCTTGTGTCATAGAGCTACTATAGTATTGAGAGGGTTGGTCACTACAGATCTACTTCACTTACACCTTAATAGGACCCACAAAATGTTTTCTGCTTTGTCTCTACACAAATGTGGCTACATTTCTTGAACCTTCTTAATCTCCAAGATATTAGCTTGATTAGTTTATGTACGTGTAACACCAACAAGTAGTAAGGTGTGGTTTAAAAAAACTTGACAACCTAGCGACAGTGAACTCTTATTTTGTATTGTGTTTGGGTGTAAATATGATGACTTTCCACATTTTTACCATTTGATTTGAATGCTGGTGCATTTCATCTTTAATTACCTCCTTGTAACTTCAAGTTGTAACTTTTGATTGGTGTGTTTGTTCCAGAGGAGAAGTTGATCTTGAAGTCTGTGAGTGGTCGTCTGCGGTCGGGAGAGCTGACCGCCATTATGGGGCCCTCCGGGGCCGGCAAGTCCACACTGCTCAATATCCTGACAGGATACAAGTGAGAGCTATTTCTTTACTTGGTCACTACTACATGATAACAGTCTCGACTCCACTTTTACTAACCAACCTCATGGGTGTGTGTGTGTTTTACAGGTCATCCGGCATGGAGGGCTCCATCACTACCAACGGACACGAGAGAAATCTGAGTCAGTTCCGTAAACTGTCATGTTACATTATGCAGGACAACCAACTGCACGCCAACCTGACAGTCGAGGAGGCGATGAATGTGGCGGCCAGCCTCAAGTTTGGGAAAGACCGTGACACAGCACGAGAAGATGGAAGTGGTAAGTAACATAACGTTCTTACCTTCCAATGGAGGAAGGTGGTAGCAGGACTCAAGTTGGGAAAGACCGTGACACAGCATGAGAAGATGGAAGTGGTAAGTAACATAACGTTCTTACCTTCCAATGGAGGAAGGTGGCAGCCAGCCTCAAGTTGGGAAAGACCGTGACACAGCACGAGAAGATGGAAGTGGTAAGTAACATAACGTTCTTACCTTCCAATGGAGGAAGGTGGTAGCAGAACTCAAGTTGGGAAAGACCGTGACACAGCACGAGAAGATGGAAGTGGTAAGTAACATAACGTTCGTACCTTCCAATGGAGGAAGGAGGTAGCAGAACTCAAGTTGGGAAAGACCGTGACACAGCACGAGAAGATGGAAGTGGTAAGTAACATAACGTTCTTACCTTCCAATGGAGGAAGGAGGTAGCAGAACTTAAGTTAGATCTAACCAGGTGATTGGTTTTAAACATAAAGTCTTATCACCAACAAGGGCCCGATAAGAGCCATTCCAGCTCCGAGCCAGTTATATTAGAAGACAAGGACTCGATAAGAGCCATTCCAGCTCTGAGCCAGTTATATTAGAAGACAAGGGCCCGATAAGAGCCAGCCCAGCTTCAAGCCAGTTATATTAGAAGACAAGAGCCCGATAAGAGCCATTTCAGCTCTGAGCCAGTTATATTAGAAGACAAGGGCCCGATAAGAGCCATTTCAGCTCTGAGCCAGTTATATTAGAAGACAAGGGCCCGATAAGCGCCAGTCCAGCTCTGAGCCAGTTATATTAGAAGACAGGGGCCTGATAAGAGCCATTTCAGCTCTGAGCTAGTTATATTAGATGACAAGGGCCCGATAAGCGCCAGTCCAGCTCTGATCCAGTTATATTAGAAGACAAGGGCCCGATAAGAGCCAGCCCAGCTTCAAGCCAGTTATATTAGAAGACAAAGGCCCGATAAGAGCCAGCCCAGCTTCAAGCCAGTTATATTAGATGACAAAGGCCCGATAAGAGCCAGCCCAGCTCTGAGCCAGTTATATTAGAAGACAAGGGCCCGATAAGAGCCAGCCCAGCTTCAAGCCAGTTATATTAGAAGACAAGGGCCCGATAAGAGCCAGTCCAGCTCCGAGCCAGTTATATTAGAAGACAAGGGCCCGATAAGCGCCAGCGCTGAGCTAGTTGTATTAAAAGAAAAGGGCCCGCCCAGCTCTAAGCCAGTTATATTAGCAGTTAATGGCCTGATCCAACACAACTAAAAATTAGTTTTCTTCACAAAGAAGAGGGCTTGCCAACCAATTATCTCACGGAGAGTAAGTAATTGCCAGTCACCATAAGGTATTGGCAATGAAAATACTCATCTAGCAGTAACAGAAGTTATTAACTAACGAAGACTGGTAAGGGACCTAAACAGAGAGTCTTAGTTGCCATCACACTTGGCCAACAGATTGGAAAACTCAATTAAATAAATGCTTGATACTAAAAGTGTGTGTGTGTAGTGTGTACACGATATGACTTTTTGTGTGTCAGATTCTGGAGATACTTGAGACTCTGGGACTACAGGAACATCGTCGCACCATGACCAGTTGTCTCTCCGGGGGACAGAAGAAAAGATTGTCGATAGCTCTGGAGCTGGTCAACAATCCACCCATCATGTTCTTTGATGAACCCACCAGGTAGGAACAGAGGGGTGAAATAAACATTGGGGTGGAGACGTGAGTGATGAGGTGAGAACAGGGGCGAAAGTGCGCACCAATGGGAATACAAATATATCACATTACTTGATTCAGTTATATATATTTTCTTTCATTATCAGAGTGGTGTTATTTCAGGGTGTCTACCATCCGGGAAAATCAGGGAAAACGGGAATTAGCCGGGAATTTGAAGTGATCGGGAAAAAACGGGAATAAGTCGGGAATTTGGTAAATCACAATAAAAATCCAGGAAAATGATATTTTACTCAAAATATGAAATACGATAATAATTAAATCAGTAAAGTATAATGTTTTTTTTTTTTGTAGCTGTGTAATATATTTTTAATTATTAGTAAACAATTTTAATACGAATTAAAAAAAATATTCAAATTTTAAAATTTATTATTATTCATAAAAAAGGTTAATAAAAAAATGAGGGTGGAGAAGGGAGGGGGGTGCGAGTTAGGAGGATGTGACATACTTTTTAGTCGGGAATTTTAGGAAATGATCAGGGAAAAAGTCGGGAATTTCATTGGTCAAGTTGAGTAGACATGTAATTGTAAGTTAACTTATTCTAGGAGTCTTTTTAAAACTGTTCATTTCTTTAATTTTACCAATGCATTGAATTTTCCTGATTTGAACTTCATACAAGTTATATTTTTACTAACAAACTTGAAAAATGCTGTAACACTTTTAGAAAAACTTATCAACAAAAAGTTCCCAATACACTTGACATTATTACTGTTGCAGCGGTTTGGACAGCTCGTCGTGTTTCCAGTGCATCTCTCTGCTCAAGTCCCTGGCCCGCGGGGGGCGCACCATCATATGTACCATTCACCAGCCCAGCGCCCGGCTCTTTGAGATGTTTGACCATTTGTACACGTTGGCAGAAGGGCAGTGTGTGTACCAAGGATCCACACAACAGCTCGTACCCTTCCTGGGACGCCTAGGTTTGGTGTGCCCCAGCTACCACAACCCCGCGTCATTTGGTAAGACCCCCTCCCCAGCTGCCAAAACCCCCAATTGGTTAGCTCATGTCTTCTTTCATCAGCGCACGGTAATGAAATGTGAATGTTGGTACTCGTGTTCCAGTGATCGAGGTGTCCTGTGGAGAGTATGGAGATAACATCAAAAAGCTTGTGGCCGCCATTCAGAACGGAAAACATGATATTCGCACGGGCAAGCCCTTTCCCGACCTTCCTGAGGAAGAGGTAATGTTCACATCCTACTCGGGGTATCTACTGGGTCACACCTACTGGGTCACACAAGTCATGAAAAAGTAATTAATTGAAAGAAAAGAAAAAGTTCACTAAAGTCCCTGAAAAGTCATGAGTTTTCAATATTTTGGTCACAAAAGTCGCGAAAATATTTTTGTTTGAATTTTACGCGCATCATGAGTCAACGCCACCCACTACCCACGAGGTCGTGCGCTAGCCGCAAGTTGCCGGATTGGTTTTACCACGACGCCAAGGACAAAGTTAATGTTCTCCATCTAGTTAAGACGTTTAATGTTGCATGTTAGTGCTTCATGCCTATATACATGCATTATATAATGTTGGCTCGTTTACTGAAGGAATTTTGTCTTCAAAAAAGGTCACCTAAAAGTCACTAATTTTTGTTGCTCCAACTTGTTAGACACCTTGTTACTAATATTGATATTACTAACTACCTTCTATTGGTTTCTGAGTGTTTGCTCAATAAGATTTGTTAATAATACAGTGTTAAACTTTAATATATGCTTACCTGCTTTGGTGGTCACATGTTCTTAGGTGCCAATCTCACACTAGACTACACTGCCGATAATGGGAAGATTGGGGGTTCAAATTCTGGTCGGGTGTACTGAGGGTGACTTTTCCTAAATGGTTTTCCACTCTCCCTCCATTTAACTCCTCTAAATTCAACCTTACTCATCAGCGTAATTAGTACAAATGCATATAGCCTCAACAGATAGTAAGACGTGGTGCTAAAAATAATACTAATGAAGATTTATATAATAAAACCTTAAATAATATATATTGACTAGACAAGTACTACACATATTATTTTTTTTATAAATGTAAATAAGAACAGGACTCACCAACACAATTGTTTTAAATGGGTGACCTCTTCAGCCATTGATCATTTAATATGGAGAAAGCAAACACTTGTGCAATTACTTGTACACGACTAGCGAAACTTGGGAGATAGAAAAGGTCTTTAGTACCGATACTACTGCATCAGTTTTAATATTTGTAAATTTTGAAAAATGACATCTGGACAGGGTTTGATTCCTGTATCCAAGTGTAATTTTTCAAAATTAACAAAGATCGATAAATATGTTGTTAACTGGACTTAAAACATAAGTTTCTAATGTCATATTCTATTATTGGGTAATACCCTCCATCTCTCGGCAACTTCTATCTTAGTATCACCCATTTCCTGCTGGTTGTCTTTAACTACTTTTGATCATAAATTATAATTTTAACTGACAATATTGATGGTTGTCTATTTGATCTTAATAACTACAATATCGATGGTTTAGTTACTGTTCTTAAAAACATTCTCAGATCCTAAACAACTCGGTGAAGGAGAAGCTGACCAATGGGAAAGCAGACAACGTGAATGTGTCAGTCACTCAGCCGGGAGACAAGTTCTCTACAAACAAATCGTCGACCACAGGGAACCTAAACTTGTACAACACTTACACAGCCAGCAACGATATAGCCAAGGAGGGGCACAGTGAGTATAGTTCTCCTAGACTTGTACAACACTTACACAGCCAGCAACGATATAGCCAAGTAGGGGCACAGTGAGTATAGTTCTCCTAGACTTATACAACACTAGCACAGCCAGCAACGATATAGCCAAGGAGGGGCACAGTGAGTATAGTTCTCCCAGACTTGTACAACACTTACACAGCCAGCAACGATATAGCCAAGGAGGGGCACAGTGAATATAGTTCTCCTAGACTTGTACAACATTTACACAGCCAGCAACGATATAGCCAAGGAGGGGCACAGTGAGTATAGTTCTCCTAGACTTGTACAACACTTGCACAGCCAGCAACGATATTGCCAAGGAGGGGCACAGTGAGTATAGTTCTCCTAGACTTGTGCAGTTGATTTGTTCCCAATTTACCCCGCAAGTTGAAAGACGGTGCAATTCAAATGGTGTTTAATTAAATACAATGTATTTTTGACATAGTGTTATGTTTGTTTTAAAAAAAATATTAAAGCTAAACAGGTTCTGCTTATTAGAGGTGTTGCAAAATCTACGTTATCTATTCAAAGTGAATTTGAATCGGATAATATGGAATATTCACATAGTTAATAGAAGTTTGACTATTCGAAAAAAAATATTTAATGTTGGATAAAAAAATTAAGTGCATAGCTATATAAATTTAACTGTGCATATATTTTCTTTTTTGTCTTATTTATTAATCACAAAGAATAAAGGAAATTATGTGAACGATAAAAATAATCTTTGAATTAAATCATTGTGTTTATTTTTTGGGGAAAAAGCACAATTCAAACGACAGAAAATAAAGATATTTTAAATTGTCGGTTTATTCTGAGCCGCGTTTTTACTATTCATTCACTTATCTGGATATTTACATATTTAATATAATAAGAAAGAGGAAGATAAATTTTAGACAAAACATGTGGGGGAAGAGTGAGAAACAATTTAGGGGAAAACACCTGACTAGGATTCAAACCCTGACCTTCCCTTCTTTGGCATCCCAATCTATTGCTAGAATATTGCTTTAGATTATTCATCACAAAAGTTATATGTAGTACTTTAAATTATTAATATTTAGCACCGCGTCTTACTACCCGTTCGGGTTATACGCTTTAAGTACTAATTACTCTAATGGATTAGTATTTGGGAAGGTTTTATTAGAGGAAGCGAACCCGCATTTGCGTGGAGGGAGAGTGGGAAAACAATTTAGGAAAAACCACCCACAGTTCACCCGACCGAGATTCAAACCTCGTTCTCCCCGTCCTCAGCAGTCGAGCTCAACACGACAAGCGCGTTAGCCAACTACGCCACCTAGGCGGGTTACTTTAAATTCATTTTAAACAAACTTGAGTCATGACTGACCTCACTAAAATGAACATATATTTTGTGCTCTTATTTAAAAAAATTGTAGCGTTTTTATAAGGGCTGTCGAGTCAAGTTGTAAGCAATTTTGGGCAGAGGATTTGTGGTCGATGAAAATGTACCAATTTCGGCTTCAAAATAAAAACTTATAATAATATAACAATATATGGTAAATATATAATTTTAACTTTATACTTGTTTTTATTTTTTAGGACCAATGATAGTTATTTTGTTTAATAAATTTATTCACATATAAAGTCACAACACCAAATAAGCTTCTCATATAGTAATTTGTATTTGAGCATTTTATTGCAGTAGATTTGTTATTATTAATTAATACATAACTTAAGTTATCAAATTAAAATGAAATTTTACACACAAAAAAACATGCAATGGTCAACTTCAGTGGTCTTAGGGTGAAGTGCTTGCCTCAGGATCCGATGTTGATGGGTTCAAACCTAGCCGGGAATGGCGGATTTTTCTTGCGCAATATGAATGCGTAACACAACTTCTTTTTGAGGGTAGGTAATTCTGTTGGTCCCATGTCGATTGTGGCAAGTAAAAGAACCGTAGAAGATATGTGAAAATACCTTTCCCGGCAAAATTGGAAGACCCTTTCGCTCTCGCTCATAGAAATTCTCGTGTGCTGATATAATCAGTCATGTCAGAAAATGCACGTTAAATAACTTAAATAAATATATAAATTGTGAAATGATACAATTCCAAGTAAATTTAGTGCAAATAGTTTTATAATCAACCACATAATATTTTTAAGCTTAAAACAACCAACAAAAAATATTCATATTTGGATTTGGCTTTGAAAATATTTCATAGATTTGATTCGAGTTCACTTTGAATTGTAAAAATGGACTCAGCACAGCCTAAAATATGAGAATAGGTTGTGTTAGCTAAATCTAATATCAGGCTATGTTGTAATTTTTTTAAATGTCACATGCATCAATTATTTTCCAAAATATCGTCTCTCATTGATCCCTGGTATGAACGACTACCACAACATTTTTTTTTGTAATCCAGTTTATTTGTGCCAACGTTAAAAAAACATGGATTAATGTTTTTAAAATTCAAACTTGTGATCTGTAGACTTTGTATGACTGTATGGCATGTACCGGCGGTTTGTCATTGTAGATGCTGGTGCAGTGGTGATACCAGTGGATCTGACTGGTGCTGACAAGGCTCTGGACGTTGGTGTGGAGTCAGCATTGTTGGACACAGGTCTGGAGACCAGCAACTGGCGCTATGCCACGTCCGAGTTCACGCAATTCTGGATAGTTCTCAAGAGAACTCTGCTCTTCAGTTGCAGAGACTGGGTGAGTTGATAACAGGGCCAGGGGCTGGGTGAGTTGATAACAGGACAGGGACTGGGTGAGTTGATGCCAGGGGCTGGGTGAGTTGATAACAGGACAGGGACTGGGTGAGTTGATAAAAAAGCCAGGGACTGGGAGAGTTGATAACAGGGCCAGGGACTGGGTGAGTTGATAACAGGACAGGGACTGGGTAAGTTGATAACAAGGCCAGGGACTGGGAGAGTTGATAACAAGGCCAGGGACTGTGGAGAGTTGATAACAAGGCCAGGTACTGGGTGAGTTGATAACAAGGCCAGGTACTGGGTGAGTTGATAACAAGGCCAGGTACTGGGAGAGTTGATAACAAGGCCAGGTACTGGGTGAGTTGATAACAAGGCCAGGGACTGGGAGAGTTGATAACAAGGCCAGGTACTGGGTGAGTTGATAACAAGGCCAGGGACTGGGTGAGTTGATAACAGGGCCAGGGACTGGGTGAGTTGATAACAAGGCCAGGTACTGGGTGAGTTGATAACAGGGCCAGGGACTGGGTGAGTTGATAACAAGGCCAGGTACTGGTTGAGTTGATAACAGGGCCAGGGACTGGGTGAGTTGATAACAGGGCCAGGTACTGGGTGAGTTGATAACAAGGCCAGGTACTGGGTGAGTTGATAACAGGGCCAGGGACTGGGTGAGTTGATAACAGGGCCAGGGACTGGGTGAGTTGATAACAGGGCCAGGTACTGGGTGAGTTGATAACAGGGACTAGGTGAGTTGATAACAGGGCCAGGGACTGGGTGAGTTGATAACAGGGCCAGGGACACAGATGGTAGAAGTGATGTGGGAATAATGGAAATGTAAACTAGACATGTATAAATAATGGAAATGCGTTGGAGGCTGTAGACATGTCTAATTAATAAAACTTAATATTGTTTGCAGACATTGATGTATCTCCGGTTGTTTGCACACATCTTGGTGGGCTGCCTCATTGGGGCCCTCTATTACAACATTGGCAATGATGGGGCCAAAGTCCTCAGTAACCTGGGATTCCTGTTCTTCAACATGTTGTTCCTCATGTACACGTCCATGACCATTACAATCTTGTCCTGTAAGTACTTTTCCAGGTTGTATTAAAAATTGACCTTCATTTAATATAGTGCTTGTTTATATTGTAACAAAGAACCGGTCTTTTAACGACATTATTCCTAGTATTATAATTTCAAGGACAATTTAGTGTTATGAACAAACATGTGGGTTTTGTTACTATAGAATTTAAAGAATATATATTTTTTTTAGGAATGTTCATCTCAGATTGTGTAGCCAACGTTACAAAACAAAATTAATATGCATCATTGTTTGAAGGATTTATAGTTAGTTACCTGAGTGTGTAAATATATATTTCCAGAAGAGTATAAAACTCATCTGTGGACGATCACCATCAGAGACATTTTGTCACTTTCATATATAAGAGATTGGTGGCGATTGCGAGAACTATATTTATTCGACTTGTGAACATAAGCAAGAAGTGACAAGACATTGAATTAATTAGCGATGTGGAAAGCTTCGGAAAAGGGACACTAGAGGTTTTCACTGCGTGTTTTAAATGAAAATACTTTGGATACATTTTATTCTTGTTGTGTAATTAGTGTGTTTTGTTTCATTGAATTTTAATTTCCATTCCTTCATTCTCAATGCACGCCATTCAAATGTATTATTCTTGTTCCATTTAGTTTATTTAAATCTATGACAGGCTTATCTTACCTCCATGACAATGTTTTGTCTTTGGAATTTTTGTAACTTTTTTTTGAAGAGTGAAGAACTCGTGACCTGGGAAACACACTCTCGTCATGTTAGCTAAAAAGCACTTACGGAAAGTGGATTTTTGTCAGTGTTAATCTGAAGCTTTCATAGTCACTTGTGACTCGTGTCAGTAGTTGAAGGTGAAAATGAAAGGTCTCAGGTTCGATTTCCGGCCTGGCCAGTTTATTGTACCTAAATTCTACTAAGTTTTGGAGATTTTCAAACAATAATCCACAGGTATGTTTTTCTTCCTAGAATGCTGCAAATTTTTAAACGATGCCTAGACTCCCAACATTTTATCGGACTTAACCTAATACATCCTACGTCTTCAGAACTAAAAACATAAATTGTTCAAGATAGTAACACTTTCTTTTTCAGCAGAAATATGATTTTTAACTAAATTAACATTTTTTATTCAATTATGACAAATTAATACATTTTTGGACTTAGGTGAAAGGATATTTATTCGTTTTTGTCTAGTTTACATTATATTGGTTTTATTAAATTTAACCCGCCTCGGTGGCGTAGTTGGCTAACGTGCTTGTCGTGTTGAGCCCAACTGCTGAGGACGGGGAGATCGAGGTTCGAATCTCGGTTGGGTGAACTGGGGGTGGTTTTTCCTAAATGGTTTTCCACTCTCCCTCCACGCAAATGCGGGTTCACTTCCTCTAATTCAACCTTCCCCATTCCTAATCCATTAGAGTAATTAGTACTTAAAGCGTATAACCCGAACGGGTAGTAAGACGCGGTGCTAAATATTATATTAATATAATAAATTAATTTTATCCTTGTTCAGCCTATTTGAGTTTTATCACAAATTATATATATTATTTTTCTCTTTTGATAGATGAGATAGTAGTCAGGCGAGTCTACCACAATATATTCCCCAGCTAGGGTCCCTAGTGGATTACTGTTATCAGACTGAATTATATTTGGAAGAAGGTACAGGAAAGGTGGATAGAAACATATAAAAGGGGGACAAACACAAATGGCCTTTACAATGAAACGAAGAACACAGTTCACACTTTACACTGCTGCCAATGGACAAAGAGGTAATGGTCGGGGGATTGGGCGGTGACGATCAATTTTCTTTAAGAGGCAACCATTACCTCTTTGTCCATTGGCAGCAGTGTAAAGTGTGAATTAAAGTGTGAACTGTGTTCTTCTTTTCATTGTAAACGCCATATTGTGTTCGTCCCTTTTATATGTTTCTATCCACCTTTCCTGTACCTTCTTCCAAATATAATACAATTACCTCACAAAGAGAAAAGAGGTTTTCCTTATTGTGTTATCAGACTGATTGAGTCGAGACTTAGTGTCTACAGGTCAACATAGGTTGATGGCTATATGTCTCTAGATCTAGTAACCAAGTTGAAGTGTTGTTGTAGTTCCTCTGGAGATGCCAGTGCTTCTGAAAGAGAACTTCAATAGATGGTACTCTTTGCGGTCGTACTACCTCGCCATCACTCTCTCAGACATCCCGTTCCAGGTACTAATGACACTCACCTTATACAATAGTGATGTATTGTCTCCAGTTACTAATAGTTCTTACGTTATACAGTAGTGATGTATTGTCTACAGGCCGTGTTCTGTATCATATATGTGACCATCGTGTACCTGCTAACGGGCCAACCTGCCGAGATGTACAGATATTCCATGTTCTTGGGGGCGTGTCTTCTCATCGCGTTTGTGGCGCAAAGTGTCGGGCTTGTAGTTGGCGCTGCCATGAATGTTCAGGTGAGAAAGCAGAAACCTTATTTATTGTTCCTTCATAGTATAATTTATAAAAAATAAGGCTACATCGATTCACAAAACTCAAACTTTTAACGGACTGCAGTAAGGGTGTGTAAAGCTTCGAAACTTGCCTTGGCTTCAAAAACCATTCTAGCCTTTAACATTTATGAAGTTTTGCCAATAAAAATATTGACAGCTAAAATACACAATATTAATTATTGTTTAAATTAGGAGGGATAGCCAGCACACTTACCTAGGTGATACTGGAGTAGAAATTGTTTAGATATAACACTAAAAAACACATAAACACATTTTTAAGGACAAGCTTTCACTGTCACAGAGAGCTTCATCAGGTCAGGAGAGTAGACTGATGCTTTTGGTTGAACTGTAAGGTTGACTGTAAGGTGGTCAGTCAATCTTACAGTTACACCAAAAGCATCAGTCTACTCTCCTGACCTGATGAAGCTGTCTGTGACAGTGAAAGCTTGTCCTTAAAAATGTGTTTGTGTTTTTCAGTGTTATATCTAAACAATTTCTACTCCAGTATCACCCAGGTAAGTGTGCTGGCTATCCCTCCTAATTTAAACCATTGTACAATTTGTAACCTGTTGTTCTTTTTTCTAGAATGGAGTGTTCCTGGCTCCTGTCATGTCTGTGCCATTCCTCTTATTTTCCGGGTTTTTCGTCAGCTTTGATGCTATCCCTATCTACCTGCGCTGGATCACCTACCTCAGCTACATCAGATATGGCTTTGAGGGAACCGCTCTCGCAACATATGCCTTTGACAGGCCGGCTCTCAAGTGTTCTCAGGTAAATCATAATCATCATCTTTTTTCAGTCTGTGGCCGAGTCAGTTTAGTAAAATGACTTCCTGTTTCCTTCCACCATTTTTCTTCTCTCGCTTGCACACTTGCTGTTATCTGCATCTCCCATTATTTTCTCCTTTCCTTTTTCATCCTCACTAGTCGCTATGGGCCCATGCCATCTCATCCTTGTTTACTAATATACTCCTTTTCTTTCCTGGACAGATTCATTCATATCATATTTCTCCTGGCAACAGCCTAAAACCTTCTTTCCTGTGGCCTCAACCTTCCGAGTCATTCTTGCGTCCGTTGTCCAGATTTCTATTGCATGTGTAACTGTGGGTACAAAGTACGCCCAATGCAGCACTTTCATACACTACAGGTATTTACCCAAATAATAGTGAAGGATCCTGCCCTTGTGATCGATTATTTCCCCGGTGCATTCATAGAAGCGATTCTAAATTATATGCATGGTGTTTCAGGCGTATTGTCACTTCAAGAAGCCAATCACCACCCTGGAAGAGCTTGACATGCTCAACGCCGACTTTAGTGTCGACATCATAGCGCTCGTTGTGATCTTCTTTGTGCTCAGAGTAGCCGCATTCCTCTTTTTGCGCTGGAAACTACTCTCCACACGATGAGCTTTTTTCCCTCCTTTTTGCCGCAATTTCAACAACAGTCACACTAATATTTGTTTGAATTCAGGGTTGCCACGCATATGAAAACGCGAGGAATTGTTTTGTGTCTGGAAACAAATAGGACAACAAACAGAATTCCACAAAAAAAAGTTTAAAAAAATACCTGTGACATTTAATTAGTAAGACTTTGCCTAGAAGAAAATTCAAATACCGGTAAATGTCTCATTTCCCCTTAATCTTTTCTCGAGGAAAAAATAAAAGAAGTACTGTATTGGCCCGAATATAATACGTCCTCGCCCATATTACGATCCTCAAGTTTTGAAAGATTTCTACATGAAAATTAAAGGTCTCGAATATACCACAAGGTAAAAACTAAACCAATCTGACGCAGTTTTATCTAAGCCGCTTCTTCTCATTCCATTGTTTATTAGAAACGCCGAGGAAGCCTTCTTTCCAACACCATCACTTACTTGCGTGAGTTATATTGGTAACATATCACACATCAAATTCTTCCACCAACCACCAAAGACATACCGAATTACTAGTTCAGTAACTATAAAGAGTGGAAATCCTTTCTTTTCATTTTGACCTCTAGTTTAATAGGGGCTGTCATTATACTATATATTCATATCACGGGGCGGGGGGTGCTCTGCATGACGAGGGGGAGTCTGTTATGTGATATAATGTTACAATTGAGCGTTATCCGTTAATAAACACAGATCGAATTTGATCATTGAGCGCGGTGAACACGTTTGAATTAAAGGGCTATATAGGCTCGACAATTAAAAATAATATTTAAATAGGTAGGGGGGGGGGGGGGGG
>CABEEJ010005982.1:0-12567 GCA_901482245.1 Timema douglasi | reverse complement strand
CTTTTTTTTTTTAGTTTTTGTAAGTGAAAAATGTTTTGCCGCACTTACAATAAAGAGTTCATTTTTCAGGACACTTTTAGTAGAAAAACATTGCACTATGTTTGGGCCAATATGGTATAAATACATGTTTCTCCATAGAGGTAAAAATCATTTGTTGTAAAAACCATGACAACAGAAGCAAACACCATGACTTTTCAATAGTCAGTTTTATGACATTTTATTTCCCAACATTGATTTGTAGTGTGTCTGTAAAAAAAACCTGTGAATTCCTTTCTGAAAAACCCTGGGAAAATTTATATTAAGAAAAATAGTGGCAACCCTGATTGAGTAGTTTTCAAAATGGTGCTGCACTAGATATAACTACATAAACAGATTTGAAGACTCTCACTTTTTTTTTGTGGGTTGTCGATAAGAAGTGAACAAATTATATAAGCAATTTTTCAGTGTGGGGAAAAAGCTTGAATATGTAAATGACAATCAAAATATATTAATCATATATTATATTAAACATAGTTATTTTTGTAATTATCAATATATCAATAAAGTATGTTAAAACTAGGTGGTTGCCAGGTAATCAACATTCCATGTTAGTCTTCCGAAACAAGCCAAGAAGAAATATAACAATATCAAGGTGATGGGGTAAATTTATTTTCAAGATAAGAACCTCTTGGGATGGGTCAAGTGCTTAGTATTCTTGATAATGGCCCGTTTGTTGTCTCTGTGAATACTAACTCTGCACTTGTATGGAAGATGTAAACGCATTCTAGGAACTTGGATTCATTCGTTACTAAAGAGTATAACATATTGCAGAAAATATGTCGACTCGTATATTGGGTCGATTTCATGTGTGCTTTATGTACTATGATATATTTTATATAAAGGTTAATTTAGGTAAATGTTGGTGGAGATTTTAACTGGTCACAGGAACTGTGCATGTGTATATTGGAGGTAGAGACCATTGGTCAGTGTTTTATTTTTACTGAGTGGTGGTCAATCATTTTCTTAGAAGATGAGTCTTATTTTGTCATAGAACACACTTGGTGAATCCTGATCAACTCGACCAAACTTTTTTTAATGACATATCTTGTAGTTTTTAGTACTTATTTAACACTGGATTGTGATAGCATATATTTAAGGGTTTTTATATATTTTTACATATGTGGTTTATATATATGTATAATTAATGTGGAGAAAAATAAATTGACATGTTATATTTGTTTGAATATTCTTTTAGCTACCAAACCATAGATACACCCACTTCAATTAATTGAGGTTAAAATTGATTCTTCAGCGCTTAACAGTCGATTAAGGTAAGGCTGAGACTTTAGCTCAGGCAGTAGCTTGTCTTTCTATTGAGCTGAGGGTCCCGTGTTCGATTCCTGGCATGGCCAAAAATGTATCATTGACGAAAATATGGGTTTACCCTTTCGCATCGGTAAACTAACGGCCGGGGACTGGATGTTGTGTCTGTCCTAGTCAAGTTAGATTATGAGGCATACGAAGCTATGACAGGCCTAGCTAGCCTGTAGCGGGTGTAAAGTTGATTATGGCACTGGTTTCTACGTTGAAGTTTTGGTAGTCATCAAATAGTGGACAAGTTTACTAGGATGGATGGGAAACGCTTGAGAAATAAATATTTTGTTCCTACAGTGATTTAGTTTAACAGGGAAACTGGTTGAGATTAAAAATACCCAAAAGTTTCTCTCATATACAATGATGTTAGACAACAGCTCAAAAATTGCAGTTATTTGGATTATAGTTGGATTCTTGCACAAATAAACTTTTTATAAAGTTCAAATTATGTTATTGTGGCCAACACAAATTTTATTTTACTATTTCTTAAGTATTAATATTATCTCTCAAAAAATAACAGAAGTTTCTTCCTTGTGTTGGCAGTGGTGTTATTGTTAAATATGTCAAGTAGTTTGATTTTTCTGGAAATTTGTTAGTACAATAGTTTAGTGTGTAATTTGGCAAAGCTTGCGAAAAAAGTTTGTCCTTATCTTTAAATTATGACTTTAATATAGTACATTACTTAGAGAACCAAACTCAAACACTGTTCCGAGATTTTCTTACGAAGCAAGAATAATTCCCAGTTTCTGTCCCTAGTTTTTTAATTGCTGGCTAGCCTTCACTTTCGAGAGCCTTTCAAAGTAAACTTCCGAATAAAATCGCTTAGGGCTCTATTCTGCCAGTTAAATAGGATGACATCTTTCCAACAATACAAAGCTGACTGGTAAAGGGAGGAAAAAGAGGTTCCAGGACAGACCTGTTCATTAAAGTTGGCACTCCACTCGTCAATTGAGTTTAAATAGAGGTCGTGGAAAGAAACCTAAGCTACTTGATGGCTTCTTCCCAACATGTGGATGGTCGAGTCTTATCGCTCCACGTCACAACCCGTATCTGGCCACATGACTGGCCTTGCGCCATGATGAGGTCACGAGGGTGGTGTCGTCCCAGTCCATCCAACCAACCCGTGTTGCCAACCACCACTTGTCCCAAGTCTGGTGTGGACGAACTGAAACCAATACAGTCCTGCCAACATACTTCCCCTTGCATTGCATGTATTAGACACATTAGTATCTACAACACAAATTACACAAATTATTAGTCAATAGCAGTTGCTCAACATAAGTTAGCCTTCAGAAATGATTACACATTTTTACTCTCCATCTCTGGAAATACCTCTTGTTACTCTTTCTCCATCACAAATTATTGTTATTATTTTAGCACCGCGTCTTACTACCTGTTTAGGTTATAGGCTTATGTATTAATTATTCTAATCTTAAATCTAGGACAGACACAACATCCAGCCCCCGCTCGTTAATTCATCACTGTGAAAGGGTAAACCCGCATTTCACTGATAAGACATTTTTCAGCCATGCCGCAAATCGAACTCGGGACCCTTACCTCCTTAGGCAGATGCGCTATCGACCGAGCTAAGACGTTGGGCATCACAAACTAGATTCAATTAGTCCCCAGTGGAATAACTTCATACTTTTTTTAGCACTGCATCTTACTACCCATTCAGGTTATACGTCTATACTCCATTCACGGTAGGAATTACTCTCTGAAAGGTCTTTTTTCCTACCAATATCCTACTATATAATAATTTCCTGGTAAGGAAAAGGGCCTTTCGAAAAACAATTTCTATGCTGAACAGACTTTATGTACTAATTGCACTAATGACTTAGGAATTAGGATGGTTTAATTGAGAGGAAGTGCATTTGCGTGGAGGGAGAGTGGGAAAACATTTAGTAAAAATAACCTCAGTGCACCCAACCAAGATCAAACCTCGTCTTCGGCAGTCTAGTCTAATACTAAAGTAGCGTGTTAGACCACACGGCCAGTTTGTCTGCCCCGGGTATTTTATTTCATTGGTACCCTCCACCTTTGACACTCCTGGTTCACCTCGTTTCTGGGATTCTTCAGGCACTTTTCAGTGGTACCGAGCATCCTCCTGGGGAGGCGCCTTATCAGAGGTAGCGTTCCGCCTACTTCTAACAACCACTAGGACCCTAACCATAAAAAAATACTTGATTAATCTTACACTACTATCCTACTTATTGTCAGCAATGCCGAATTTCATTTCTTATCTAATTCTGACTCCTTTCTGCGCTAATGGTATCCGCTCTTCTCAGCCATTTCAGGAGGTCCGGTGGATTGGCCCAGCCGTGTTTGTTTCCAAACAAGCCAAGCCTTTTGTCCAGGGACATTTCCCTTGATCTTCTATATCCTGGTCTTGATTTTTTACCACCCACATATCAGCTTGCAGGCTCTTCTGACATTTACACATCAGGCATCACCGCTTGCCCTCTGCTGCAGGTGCTCCCAATATAATCTCTTCTTCCTCTTGATGGAGCCAATTTTAATTTATTTTCTACTTTGCACAATTTAAGAGCATATTTTCCTCCTCTGATATTTTGCCTACACTCAAGTCTCTGTCTCGCAATCCTCCTCTTCCTGTTCCTCTACTTCAATTTCTTGTTCTTTTCTTCTTACATTCTTTGCCATATACTTCGCCCTCTTCATTCCCGACATCAAGTTCGCCGTGGAGTCTAGGTATCCTCATCCATCCAAATCCCTTAACATGTCCCACACCCGTCGTCCTTGAATTTATTTTATGTACAGTCTTCTTATATCTATTGTCAAGCCACAATATAGCACTACGTGCTCAGGCGTATCGTCGTTCCTGCATTCACAGTCCTTGGTATCTACCAGGCCCAACTCATATAACGTGGCCCTATATGGTCCTTTTCCGGTAATGTAATGCAGTAGACCTTTTGAAGGGATGAACTCTTTCGTTTCCAACCTTTCCCAAATATTCAGGAAAAATTGGTGCGCTCTTCTGCCAGTAGTGCTTGAGTCCCAATTTTTCCTGCCACTCCTCGTGTAATGCCAAAGCGATTCCATCCACCGTGGCTGTCCCTCTTTTTGTCAGCAACATCACCCTTCTTAAGCCAATACAGGGCACCTCTCTTCCTTATTTGCAGGTCCAGAGGGCATATCCCAAGAGCCACGCATAACGAGTTTATCAACGTTGTTTATATATGCCCTGGTTAGTCTCAATAAGATGGTTCTCTGAAGCTTTCTCAAGAATTTTGCAATTACCTTCCTTTTGAGTCTAAATGCCCAGGCACTGGCACCATATCCCACTATGGGGAGGAGAGAATAGTCTGATGATATGTGTTTATGAGGGTCATAGGCAGTTGAAAGCACCTTTGCCCTATGCTTATAATCCTGTTCATGACCCTCATTGCCTTAGCACACAATGTCTCCACGTGCTCTGCGAAATTCCTTTTCTCGTCAAGCGTAACTCCCAGGTACCTGTTGGATCTAATTTCCCTAATTTTAAGTCCCTCTACTTTGATGATCGGATCTCATTTTACAATCCCCTTGAAGACCATGTGTGTAGTCTTCACCGGTGCCATCTTCAACTTGACACTACTGCACCAGGTACTCAAGCTTTCAAGCACTCGGTTGCATTTCCCTTCAATATTACGTCTCGAGTTTCCACACACTATGATTAACAAGTCGTCGGAGAAGGCAACAATCTCCGTCGTCTTGGGGAGAGCTTCTAGCTCAGATAGACCTGGCTCCATACCTATGTCCCAAAAGACCGGTCCACATACAGATCCCTTTGTAAGAATATTTTCCTCCTGGACATCGCAGGGTGGCATATCTGTTTCTGCAATAGTCCCTTAGACTCCTATACAAGTTCTTAGTAAAGCTTAACTCTCTGAATCCAGAAAATAATGAAGACCAACATAGATTATTAAAAGCCCCCAAGATGTACACGAAGATTCCCATAACATAATTTATCCATCGCAAGATCGATCAGCGTCATCGCCCTCACATTTGCATCCTCTGTAGCTTAGCCATACTGCCGCTTGTGCATTCCTACTCACTCTCTGTCTCAATATTCTCTCACACAGAACCTTCTCTTAAAGTTTGCCACACATATTCAGCAGGCAGATTGACTGGTATGACTTTGCGAGTTGCGGGCCCTTGTCCTCCCCCTTACTTAGCACTATTGCCTCGCTCTGTTTCCAGATGTTAGGGATCCTATCTTGAGCGAGGCATTGGTTTATGAGTGATGCTGAGAAGGGAGATATTTCCGCTTTCGTTTGCTGTAGCGCTTCAGCCATTATTCCGTCTAGAGCTGGCGCTTTCTTTTTCCTTAATGAGTCTATGAGACTACTCATCTCTTCCATTGTCACAGGTTCGGCATCCATATTTTATATGCATTGAATCCCGATCTTCTTCTTGTCGACAGTCCAGTCTAGCACGAGCATGACGCCTTAAATCATGCGTCCACCGAAGCAGGTACTACTTTGATTGCTCCCATTGCTATTAAAGAAAGCGTGATAGTTCTCAGGCAATTGTTAGCTTCTCGCACTAGTTGGACAGAATGTTAGTTCGCAACACTAGCAAACAAAAGCCATACCCTGGCACTAGCTACACGTATTCTGAAAATTGAAAAATGACACCTGGACACGAGAATCAAACCCGGAACCTTTGCCTTAGTACGCCAATGCTCTAAACACTGAGCTATCCAGGAGTCATCCTGTACCCAGGGTCTTCACTCATATTCTTAAGGCAAAGTCTATAATGGACGTGGGGAAATCGTCGGCTACAAATGTGATTTGTATTAAGATAACGAGCTATCAGATAAAGAACGCAGCCACCTTCGACTCGGTAGTTGGTTTATTGCAGCCATTTATAAAAATATGAGTGAGTAATGACCCTGGGCTCGGAACAATTCCTGGATAGCTCAGAGTTTAGAGCATTGGCGTACTAAGCTAAAGGTCCCGGGTCCGATTATCGTGTCCAGGTGTCATTTTTTCAATTTTCATAATATGATATCTAGATGCGAATAAATTCTCACTAAAATAAATATCATAACTTTGGCTATTTGATTCTTAACTAGTTATACAGCCCAATAACCCCAAGCATTAGTTCGACAAATACTAGTCCGTAAACCAGTCAGAGCTAGCCATCAGAGTAAAGTTAACCTCTATACTAGTTAGACACTATTCTAATCATCAGTACCTCGAGTGGGGCAGGTAGCAGCCTCCCAGAGACTCCCCAGAGTACAGGTCCACCACTAGAAGGTTGGGGCCACATGAGTGCATATGGTGCAGCAAGATGAGCCCAAACTTTGCTCCAACTGCCAGAAGTTTCCTAACTTTAAGACCCAAAAAGAGGATCCGGTCAGGGTTTCCTGTTGCCAGGTCATGGAACACCAAATGAGCATTACCTGGTTCATCCTCTCGTACCTTGGACTGCCGCACATACACCTGTAGTCAACATGAACACACCTTAACATAGTCTGCAGCACATGGCCACAACTTAACATAGTCTGCTGAACATATACCTGCAGTCAACATGGACACACCCTAACATAGTCTGTGGCACATACACCTGGACTCAATATGGACACACCCTAACATAGTCTGCGGGACATACACCTGTAGTCAAGAGAGAGAGTCAAACGATGTGTTTTCTCCTGAATACTGATTTGAAGTCGAGAAAGAACTGTTGTAATTCAATTAAGCAGTGAGCTTCATAATATTAGCCCTCAATATATGTGAATACAACCTATGGGAACAGTCACCAAACCTCCATTCCTGTCAAAGAGAACAACTACAGGAAATCAACAAACATCAAGCCACCATTCTGGTCAACGGAACGCAACCTACCAATTTGCCGCAAATAAAGTGGCAACCCGGCGTGAAGACGCTGTGGTCATAGTTGAGTGGTATCTCCATGGTGCAAGGGTCTATAGTCTCCATGCTGCCATGATCCTGACAAGCCAGGAGGCAGCCCTCACTATCGCACCGCCATGCCGTCGACCAGGAGTACACGCGGATATGGTCCTTAGTCACGGTCACCAGTGAGTGGCGATCACAAGACATATTGACGGCGCTGAGCGATGGTGGTAAAAACACCTGGGTACATGTGCACATAGTAATTAGAACTAGAACCTAATGACTGTTCAAGTAAGGATTAGCAGTTACCTGCTTTGGTGATAGAATGGTCTCAGGGTCACTCTTGCAATATACTGGGCTGCCGATGATGAGGATATTTAGGTTAGAATCCTGCTTGAGTGTAGCGAGGGTAGTTTTTCATAAATGTTTTTCCACTCCAGATAAATGTGTGCACACTTCCTCTAAATTTTTCTTTCCTCATCCCTAACATTTTAGGGTAATTAGTACATAGTCATAGTGTAATGAGTACCACATCTTCCTACCCGAACGAGTAGTAAGACGCGATGATAAAAACTTAATTCATTTTGTTACCTGGACAACCCAGAGGTTGTTTGACGACAGAGTGTGGAGCAGACCTCCGCCTCGAAGGCACCATACTCGAGCAGTGAAGTCAGTGGCACCACTGACGAGCAATCCGATCTCTGGGCTAACAGATACACACATGACCACGCCCGTGTGTCCTCGAAACTCTCGATACATTTGGGCCTCGCAATCGCCTTGATTCGACTTGATGTTCCAGGTGGTGACATGACCCGTACTGTGGCCAATCGCCAACGAATGCGTGTTGTAGGCGTTCAAGCAGCTTATCCTGTATGGCACAGAGAACAAGCCCACCAGTTGAAAAGAATCTGTGCTCCACACTCCCACTTGGTCATCGGCACCTGTAACCAACCGAAACACAACTCTGTTACCCACATCCGTAAAAACGCAGATTAATTATCAGGATCATCTGGTTTAGTTTGCCCGTTGATGAGGAGTTTGAGGTTTGAATCTTTAGCAGGTCTACTGTGAGAGGTTTTCTCTTAGTTCTTTCCGACTCACCTCCACACAAATGTGGATTCATTTCCTATAAAATTATATTTTACTCAGTGTAGTTAAAAATGGGAATAAACAGCTCTGTTTCTTATAACAACACTTACTGCCGAACAACAGTCCTTGAAAGTGGTCGAGCCCGGTGATCTGCCCCAAGGTCACACAAGTTGACTTTACGTCTTGGTGGACAAAGGCTGACCCAGTGCGGAAACTTTCCAGCAGGGTCAGGGCCAATACGCAACGAGCCTTCCAATCAATCGGTTTCTCAGTCGTGTGAGTGTCTCCTAATCTTCGGCATTTACTGCGCCATACTGCACTCAGTGAAGATATGATCCTATAACAAGATGTACCTACCTAGATGTGTTTCACTTGGTTTTCTAACACAGCTACTGATATAACCAGGGATGTAACTAGTAGGTGATTGTGGAGGAGTCTCACATCTTAGCTCAGTAGCATGTATGTCCTTTGAGCTAAGGGTCTCTTGTTCGATTCCTGGCATGGGTAAAAGATTTATAACTGGTGAAACATGGATTTTCCCTTTCAAAGTGATGATTTAACGGCTGGGGGCTGAGTAATGTGTCTGTTTATATTTAAGTGCTGATATAATCAGTCGGTACAGTAATTTAATACTTTATTGTATATATGAATGTTAACATTTCGTTATTTTGCTATTCTTTGTATTTCCTATTATTTTGTTATATATTTCCTTTTATGTTCACCGTTTTCCCCAAGATTTGGATTCCAATTCAAGAAATAAAGGTAAATTGGAGATTCGGATTCGTAAAATAGTGGATTCAACCCAACTTTACATTATCAAGATGACAAGTGAACAGTGGTAGTAACTAAAAGCCGCACGAATAGTAGCTACCTGTTCCAGTCCTGGCTGACCCGGGTAGCACGTAGAAGAGACCTACAATCCACATAACTGCACACTTTATCCACGAGCTCTAACGGCAGTAGTGTGAGGATGTCCTTATGGAGTGTTGAGGACACTTGGAGCAGAAGATGGTACCTAGATTCGGGACTGGCAGCACACACCATACCGATAAGGGTGGTTGACTGTTGTGCTGGTGGAAGAAGGGTGAACTTTTCTAGTGTGCTACATAACCATCTGTTGAACTTTGCACAGTCATCTGGCAACATAATAACAATATTAACTACATCAAGCTTGGACTCAAACCACAGAAACTTTGCACATTTGTAATTCACACATAGCTCTCCAAGGAGATATATAACAAGGGGAGTGGGGATGAGGTGTGAAGTCAAGGAGATAACGAGGTAAGGAAGGGAGGTGAGAGGGGATGAAGTGTGAAGTCAAGGAGGTAACGAGGTAAGGAAGGTGAGAGGGGGTGAAGTGTGAAGTCAAGGAGATAATGAGGTAAGGGAGGTGAGAGGGGATTAAGTGTGAAGTCAAGGAGGTAACGAGGTAAGGGAGGTGAGAGGGGATGAAGTGTGAAGTCAAGGAGATAATGAGGTAAGGTAGGGAGGTAAGAGGGGATGAAGTGTGAAATCAAGGAGGTAACGAGATAAGGAAGGGAGGTAAGAAGGGATGAAGTGTGAAGTCAAGGAGATAACAAGGTAAGAGAGGTGAGAGGGGGCGAAGTGTGAAGTCAAGGAGATAACGAGGTAAGGGAGGTGAGAGGGGATGAAGTGTGAAGTCAAGGTGATAACGAGGTAAGTAAGGTAGGTAAAGGGGATGAAGTGTGAAGTCAAGGAGATAATGAGGTAAGGTAGGGAGGTAAGAGGGGATGAAGTGTGAAGTCAAGGAGGTAACGAGGTAAGGAAGGGAGGTAAGAAGGGATGAAGTGTGAAGTCAAGGAGATAACAAGGTAAGGAAGGGAAGTAAGAGGTAATGAAATGTGAAGTCAAGGAGGTAACGAGGTAAGAAGGGATGAAGTGTGAAGTCAAGGAGGTAACGAGGTAAGGAAGAAAGGTTTTAAGTTTGTGCCACCATCAATAAGTAGTAGGCCTATGCTATTAAGAGTTCTAGAACAAAGGTTTCATTTTTAGTAAAAATTAATTATAGTATTAAAATAATGTTTTTGTGCACCTTTTATAATTTTCAAGCTTTCCGCTGTATTTCTAAGCTTTAATTTAATTGCTTTGTGTTTAACATTTTAGCCATGCGTGTGAGTTTTCTTACTGTTAAGTAATTATAATAGTTTGTTTTTTTTGCATCATGTCTTACTACCTGTTCAGAGAAAATGTTAAACAGGTATTTAAACAAGATGATAGCAATGTAATAAATACAATATGCAAGAATTGTGTTGGACATGTTTATTGCCATATGATCAGTGTTCACTTCACAGTAAACTTAATCCTATAAGAAACCGCACAGCAAAATGTTATCCTGTTGAAATTTATGTTAAGTAATTAATCCCTACAGGTGACCTGGTTGTCTAGGAGTAAGGTGTCAGACTTCTGTGCTGAGGGTCCGGGGTTCAATCCTTGGTCCCGGCACAGATTTATCTAATTACCAAACCCTTCCTTCACCTCTGACAAGACATCTTGAGAATGTGTGGGATGCCAGGCCTCCAACGTGGTTCGGATCCCACGTTAAACTGTAGGTCCTTCATTTCATATCACCCTACCATTACACATTAGCGTAAGTGCGTATAACCCGAACGGGTAGTAACACGCGGTGCTAATATTAACTATTTATTAATCCCTCTTACAAATGAATACACCACTAGGTACTGAACTGAACCTGAAGATGAGGAAATTAACTGTCGAAGTGCTACACACGCAGCATTGCTTTGTTATGAAGATGAAACATGGACGCTAAGGAAAACTCTCATATGTGATGATGGAGATTTAAGAGAATAAAAACGAATAGAGCGACTAATGAAGCTGTTCAAAGAGTCGATATAAAGATAACCTTGTTTTACTGGGGATTCTATGAATAAATATCAAATGGATGGGTCATATTATGAAAAAAAAAATGGCTTATTGGGGGGGGGCCAAAACCTAATATCAATAAACCTATTTTTGTAATGCTCAGGGCCTATATGTCAAGTGTTTTAATGTGTTTATTATGATTACTAATTCTTTTTCATTGTGGTTTGATTGTAAAAAAAAACTTTCAAAATGCAGGGGAAACTATTTAAGTAATAGCCTACGCCCGAGATTGCCCACTAAAAATATTATTAAAAACTAAAAGATCACCCTCTTTATCAACAGATTCTGTTTTTCTCGCCATTAATTTAAATAAAGCTAAGTTACTGTTCAGGGGACTAATAATCTGGTTTCTGGCAGGCAGGAAATTTTATAAAATATAAATATAATTGATTGACGTCAAACTTGATAATATTTTACTTTACTAGAATTATTTTGTAAATAATGACATAAGTGACAGTTAATCACATGAGTTTTTGAGTTTACATTATGAATAGTAACCATAGATAATAAAGGTAGCAAATAACTAATGTAGTTATATATATAAAAAATTGGTCAAATCTTTTATGTTTAAATGCTAAGATCTAGGATTTTGGGTGATACCTATATAAATTAAAATAACATCTTCAATAGTCTGGTAAGCATTATTATTGTTTTCTTATTTATTATATTTGGTATTAAAAAATGAAAAGCATCATCTAAGCCAGTGATCTCTATATTATAGTGGATGGACATAAACAATACATACACATTGCTAAGGTCCAAAGCGTGACGCTCAAGTTTATCGTCTGCTACATTGTGGGGGAAAGATTTAACAGTTTATTCAATGTTCTTAAGCTAAAACATGTCTCTTATCTATAAAAGTGTTATTGTTTGAAAATAGTGAAGTATTATACCACACTTTCCTAAAGAATCATTTACATTAAAGGATATAAAATTCAGTTTTACGGATAATACTGTACAAATACGAATGGCATCTTTAAAATATATTTAAATATGACGTTATCATCCATGTTGTTTACAGTTTACCAAGACTACACTTATATTTGAAGTTGGTTATTAGCTTATATATTGGTTTCAGAAACCATATTATATTGGAAGTTTGATAAATATAATGAATAAGGTATCTTAAAACTTGATTACATTTGTTTGAATGACAATCTTTGTGTAGTTGCCATACGTTCAAACGATTAAAAAAGTTATTGGCTTGTAGAAAGTATCATTATATTACTTTTTTTTTTAAGTTGGCTCATATTTGGTATATTGCCTTCAAAAACCATATCATGTTAAGATTCGGATGGACACCTACTATATAAGAACGATAAAGTTGTGCCGGCTATTGCTTAAAAAATATGCATAGTAACAACAT
>CABEEJ010005981.1:0-44274 GCA_901482245.1 Timema douglasi | reverse complement strand
GACGTCACACACCCATTACTACTTCTTACGTCACCGAACATACCGGTACAATTTCTGACGTCACCGAACAGACCGGTCCCTATACTACTGTGCCAGTATACTTGGTGACAAAATACTTCCATAAGGGTGCCGAAAATAATACCATCTCCTGCAATATGCTAAAAACGAGACCAATTGACAGGTTATTTAGTATATAAAAGCTATTAGAAAAATATTTACATATAAAAATGAATATGGGGTGATTTGACGCTTTTGCTTATGATAGGACAAAACTGATAGGCCATAACTGACTGTGTTACCCAGACAAACGTGTGACGAGACTGTTCCATATAAACGTTGTCCAATGAGGCAGAGAAAACCCACGCCGTACTACTTGGACACCTGAGCATAATTATTCTTTAGAAGGTATCTTGAAACGTAGTTTCCACCACACGGTTGGGTGATTACTACGATGATGTACCTCATCCACTATGGAATTCATTTTTATTCGTTTTTTATTTAGGAATTTAGTTTAATAATTCTTGAAGTTAGTTGATTTCAATATGTATATACTATTTATTCAATTAATCCATACTTTTATAGTTACAAATTCAATATTACAACAACCTAGCTCCTGACTCGGAGTGGGTCGTAGAAGTGCTCCAGCTCATAATATTCTACCGCCCCTTTCTCTCTCTCTATGGTATAAAACCAACCAATAATAACGCTCTTGATTGGCTGAAGTTTTGAAAGCTAGCTTATTATTGGTTGTCTAAAATTTGTTTGAACTAACATCTGGCTGAGTCAGTACCATATTTTAACATTGAACGGAAGAAAGCTTTGTATAAATGATGGTGCAGTTCTTATTATATTTAAATTTACTTTTGAAAATACCTTATAGACTTGAAACACATTAAATTAAATAAATAATTAATTTGATATGAATAATAAATATATAACTTGAATTTAGAATCTTTTAACAAAATAATATCCTTAAATTTTGCCTAGTCATTCATGGACAAAGCATGAAAGGAAATTTGAATACTGTTCTTTATTCTTAAAAGATTAACAAAAATAAGATACACTTCATCCATGACTTTCAAATAAATCAGAGGGGCCCAGATCAGGGTCATTACAAGGGGGAGCCATTAAGTGGCTATTAATATGATTTATAATGAGGATCAGGTCATATTCTAAAAAATAAATGGTATTGTTCACCACACATACTTTCTATCTCTTCAAATATGGTCATTTACAAAAAAACTCCTAAGATTTGTGAATTGAAATTAATAATATACAATGTGGAAGAGACATTCCACCAAAGACAATAGATGAAATGATATACACTGTTATAGAAATATTGAGAAAAGAGGAACATATCTGTCCATCAAAGAAACTAACAATCAATTTCTCTTTTCAAAGAGATCCATAAAAACTTGATATTTTTGCTTATAGCTCAGAAACTATTGGTTTTATATATATGTTTTTTTTTTTAAATTTTGAATAGTACTACAACTTTACAATGATAAATTATTAAGTATCTTAAACTGTTGCTGATAAATGATCAAAAATGGAAATTTCGGCTTATGTAAAGTACCCTTAAAGTCATTTTCATAGGAAAACAAGAGTTGCCATTCTGTTTGCAATGTTAAATAATGTGTGGATAAAAAAAATAATCAAAACTGTCGGAGCAAATTTTGAGATTTTTTTTCTATTTGCCGTACAGTAAGCTATCCTTAATTTTCGGGTTGGCCTTCTAATTTGAAAAACTCCTCCAGGGAAACTTATGAAAACCCTAAATACTAATTTTTAACCAGATTGGTAAAATGTTTTCGGCTCTAGGCTGAGATACAAACACACCTTTTCGGTTTTAGCGGGTCATGAAACTTCGACATTTGTCAAAATCTCGAGTTTTTTTACTACCAAAATACTTCCCTCCAAGGAATGAGAGAAAGTAAAAATGGAGAGGAATAGTGTATGTGTGATGAGAGTATTCAGATAATTATATACAACGTGTATGTGGTCATGGAACCTTTATGTATGTGTGATCATGAACCTACCATGGCAACTAGTTGTTTAAGTTAGTGATGTTGATTTAGTGTTGACATAGAAAATAGAGGTTAAAAAGTGTAAATTGTGTAAAATAGTGGACCATGCTGTGTTACTTCATTCTAACATAAAATTAACTACGCCAAAGTCATTTTAAAAAATCCATTTTAGATTTTAGTATATTTTGATCAAATTTGATAGCTCCGTTTCATTTCCGATCTCAAGGCATACACCTCACACTCGCATACTCCACTGTGATTTGATTCACTATTATTGTTATTGGATTCAGTTCTCACTTGGCTTGAATTTTATTTTTTACACGGAATTTGGATTTTGTTTTTGAATTTTGATTTTGATTCGGATTCGGTGGATAGCCTACAATATATAGATTAACTATAGAAGGGGGTGTTATGTCCCATCAAGTTGTCTCAATGACTGGTGATGTGAAAAGTTTGTTTGTAGACCTCTCACACTGCATATATGATAGAGAATCAGAGCATTAGATGGTGTGGAGTCTTGTTGTAGATCATGTCAGCTCCACTCCAAATAGGAGGTATTCCGCGTCTTAAGCTGCACTTCCAGTGAGGACAACTATCCGAGTGACATTGAGTACTGGGTCGAGATGGGTCTCTTCGGTACCTTTGGGACGCTGTATGAATTGATTGCGGCTGCCCAAATCTTCCCGTTTGGGTTTGAGGTATGGAAGGATGGCAGCCTCTACCACACAACTGCATCTCATGGTCAGGTTGGTACTCCTTCTAAGAGAGTGAAATTGACAAGGAGGTTCTCGAGGGGCCACTCCAATGCGTTGGAGGAAATATAAATAGCCGTTGAATCGGCTTTGGAAAACCCTTGATTCCAATCCATTAAAAATAAATATAAAAAAATGATGGCACAATGATAATAATAATATTTAGCACCACGTCTTACTACCCGTTCGGGTTATACGCTTTAAGTACTAATTATTCTAATTGATTGTGAATTGGGAAGGTTGAATTAGAGAAAGTGAACCCGCATTTGCGTGGAGAGAGAGTGGAAAACCATTTAGTAAAAACCACCCCCAGTTCACCTGACCGAGATTCGAACCTCAATCTCCCCGTCCTCTGCAGTCAAGCTCAACACGACAAGCGCGTTAGACAACTACGCCACCGAGGCAGGTAATGATGACACAATGATGGGGAAGACAATACAAGAGAAAAATCGAAGGGAAGAGGCAAAGGAGCATGAAATGGGAGAATAAATTGATTTCAGAAAAGAAAGAGACAAGGCTAGAAAATGACAAAGTAAGAAGAGTGAAGATGAGAAAACAAAAACTAAAAGGTTGGAGGATGTTAAAAAATAGATATACAGTATATGAGAGAAAAAAAACTGCTGGTAGAGAGAGGAAATATGGAAAAAATAGGAGATATAAAGAGGGCATGCACAATTGTGGGGACATGACTGTGGAGTGCGGGTTCTATCATTTCTTGAACTTTGTGGCAGATAAGCCTTAGGGTGAAACATTCACCATCTCTTGCACAAGGAGAAGGTGGTAGCTACCTACCCTCAACTCCTAAGGGATTTAATGAAAAACGATGAAAATTTTCTAGGCAGAGATTGTAAAGAACATTCTTGGAGTTTCAAAAAGGGGGAGGGGGTTCTCTTTTGCTTCCATTGTCAAAATAATATATCTGCCTAGGTATGGTCCATATTGTTTCCAGGTTCACGGGCAGACTTATCACAGATAAAATCAGGAAATACGCTCACCTATATTTGGTTGACTCTGCTGAAGCCAATGATTTGAGAATAATCAATAGTGCCCCAGGGCTGATGAAGTCTTTGGATGAAACTATCCATGTATCAATATCCTTGCCAAGGCATATAAAATGTTGGGGGAGGTAGAAAGGGATGAGGTGGTGAAAGCCAAAACCAGAAAACAATCTACTCCAGTCAACATGGCTCTAAGGAGAGACAGAAACGCGAACAGGCAGTGGTTCAACCCACCCACTGTGGATGAGGTGGCCATGATTTTTTTAAAGATGATAGTGAGCGTCTATTTGATAGATATATTCGTGGAGGTGCCTTCACATTTTAAGGAGGCCTGTTGTCTTTGTGAATACCAACGAGTTACAGAAGAAGGACCTTCCTCATGCCTACATTTTGCTCATTTTAAAAAAGGAAGATAAAGTTCAAACACCAGAAAATATTAACCACTTGCTAAAAGCTAAAATTCCTTATAAAATAACAAAGCCTCAGTTTTTTGAAATTGTCAAACGGTGTATGGTGGATAGGCCATGTAGTGACGAGAATCCTTACGCGCTATGCATGAAATGTGCTAAGGGCGCGCAAGATTTCCCAAAGAATTTTCAGGAAGAGATCTTGCTGAAGATTTCTGGGTACTCTTTGTATCGGAAAAGGCCAGGAGTCAAGATGGAAGTAGGAAGGAATAAAGTGGACAGTAGATGGATTGTCCCATAAAACCCCTCCCTCCTACTAAAATATGAAGCTAATCTCAATGTGGACGTGTGGACGTCAATTAAGTCATTAAATTACATTTTTTTTATTATGTGTACAAACGGTATGACTGAGCCAATGTTGCGGTAAACTCTGCTGATGGAACTACAAGTAGTCATGACGAGATTGCCAGCTATTTGGAAGCTATGTATGTGAGTGTCCCTAAGGTCATGTGACAGTTATTAAGGGATAAAATGTATGACAGATCCCATAGCATTATCCAGCGGGCCATCTATCTGTTCACACAACAGCCCATATACTTTGTCCCAAGACTGGAGCTAAAGGCAATAGACAAAGCTTGTTCACCAAAACCATGGTTAAGGTTTGATTCGAGCTGAATAAGCAAAATATCAGCGCCAGGGAGCTCTTGTATACTGAGGTATCCTAACATTACACCTTTTCAAAAAGACAGTGGAAGTTGAGGATCCAATGCAAGGAGAAGGTCATTCCAAGAATGTAGCCTACACCATTTGTCCCAAAGAACTTATATTTACACTCATATTTACGCCTCCTACTCCTCGTTATAAAAGGATCAAAACGTTTGGAGGGCGTTCTAACTGTAGGGGGGCAGGTTTGTACTAGTTTCAGGGAGACAGCGAACCCTAGTCATTTGTTGGACAAAGATTGAGGATGGGAGAAATGTTTGGCAGAAACCGCAGTGGTTCGGGGTCCAGCAGTCATGGTACAAACCATCTCCTTCATTTGTGTCTTCAATTCTTGAAAATATGCCTTGATTTTATGAAAAAAGTTCAAGGAGGATATGACGGAAGATTACAAAGGACAACACGTGGACGCTATGTTAGATTACTTGCGCTATATGACATCCATAAAACATAACTAGTTCTTGGGTTAAAATTAAAGGACTTTGATTTGCTTGACCTTGCCCCTCTCCCAGATGAGGTTGAGTTTAACGTGGCCCAAGAGGCTACTGAAGCCAAGGAAAGCCCAATTGGTATTCTAAACGAAGTTTTCATGAAATCACGACTTTTTTTAGAGGACAACGACAAAGGTGCTGCTTTATGGATGGGTCCGGAGGAACTAGCAAATCCTTCCTGTACAACACACTGATAAGCTACGATATGTGTGGGAGGATAAGAAGATTGTTTTACCGTTTGCCACAGCCAGTACAGCATCATATTTATCGAAAGAAGGAAGAACTGTGTACACTGGGTTCAAATTACCAATCCCCATCACAAAACCTTCACATCCAACATAAAGCGGCAATCAGTGTAGGCCAAATCTATTAGGGAAGCGGCTCTCATCATAATTGATGAGGCGACGATGGTGTTGCACCATGCCCTCAGATGTATTGACCTCCTAGCAAAGTTCCAAAGTTAAATGAATAAAATATAATATTTCACATTTTATCTTTTGTTCACATTCATCATTCTTGTAACACATAACCATCGTCCATGATGCAAATTTATGTATGTAGGCCTACATAAAAATTTAAGTTTACTTGTCCCAAATCTATACTTGTATCATTGTGAGTTCCAAGAAACTTAGTATTCACAAAAAAAACACGCAATAACGTGAGACTGCAATAGAAACATACCAACCGAGTGGCTGCTGCCTGTTGGCAAATATAGTGCCAGCTTCTGAGGTTATAGAGTGCTATATGTTTCGCACAATGAACCAGCTGGTCACACTCTTCTCTAAGTATGAAAAAACTTGTTCGTCAGATTCAAATAATAATATAAATACCTATAAAGTAATACTGATGTTATAGTAAAATATTTTTAATTGTGTGGATAGATATGTTTGTGAATTGTAAAAAGGTTTCTTTCAATGAGAATCCCACCATTATGTATTTAGCTATTATACACTTTTCGCAGGGAAGGTGTTAATTCTGGGTGGTGACTTCCAGCAGACCCACCCAGTCGTTCCACGGGGAAGTAAATTAGACATAATTGGTTTTTCCATCAAGAGCTAACTTATGTGGAGTCAGTAAACTGTCAAATAACATGAGGTAAAAATGGAGTCATGTTTTAATTAATGGATTCTCAAAATTGGGGATTGGAAACTTAACAATAAAGATAACCTGACCGACGATAGTTTAAAAATTCCATCAGCATTTTTAGAAGCGACTGACATCAGCAATACCAGCTACGGATTCCCGTTTGAAGGTAAATATGTTGAAGGACTGTCCAAGAAGATTATTGTTATCAGTAACAACAAAGATATCCTGACATTACATACATACTTAATCAAGCCGTTCCCTCACGGGGTAGGTAAGCAACTGTGCGAATAGCTAAAAAAAAAACTCCATCCTTAATCCATCCTCGCTAACTTTCTCCACACTTCCCTATCCTCGTATATTCCCTTTGTTTCAATAACATCCACATACCGAATCATACATGCTCTTTTATAATTTAAAATCTTAATGTTTTTCTTTTTCACACATTCGTTTACAACAATTAGCCAAGTATTACATGATCTACAGCTTCCTTTTGATCCAAAAACTCTACCATCATGCAGTCTACAGTCTACAGTCATATTATCAACATTCCCAAAACAACGTAACACCTTTCTTTCCCACTGACCAATTAAATTCCTTTTCAAACTGAACTCCTTCAGCACCTGATTACAGATTTTGTCCATAATAGTTTTTCCACAAACATTTCTTGAATATCGCATTCCAAACATATTCACCTTGCTCTTGTTTTTCTCCTGATAAAACCACGCTTCACATCCATACAACAATATTGGCATTAGCAAAATGTTATATACTGCCATATTTGCCTTTTTCAATAATTCATTATTTGCAATAGTCCAGATACATTCATCTACTCTCCGAGATGGATTCACCCGTCTGTCAATTTAACCAGCCACTCTTCAATTTTTACAAATCACTCTGCCCATACACACAAAATCATTAACATGTTCTAACAGTTTTCCATTTATACTAAGCTGGCGATGATTTCCTGATCCAACCTTATAAAAAAAACTATCACCTTAGTTTTAGAATCATTTATACGAAGATCCGTTCTTCCTGTTAACACATTCAAACGATTTAATGCATTCTGTAAGTCCCTTTCATTCTCAGTTATTTATAGGGAATTATATGCATATAAGAGTACTCTCACATTTACGTTGTCCATTTGTACACCAATCGCGTCCTCACAAGCAGCTCTCATACACATTCATGAATACATTAAACAATGTCAATGTCAATGTTCAATGTCAAACCATTCGCTCAATCCACCCTAATGTAAACTTTACTCCTATCATACACCATCATAATTGTATTTACTAGTCATGCATACACACCATACTCTCTCAGAACATTCCATAAAATACACCTTTTCCCCCGACCGTAAGCTTTCTCTATATTAACGAATGCACAATTAACTTTCTTCCTTACTGACATACATTACTTGGCATGAAACCACAATGCACACCCCAAATAGTATCCGAAGATTTTTCACACACCCTCTCAATTAAAACTCTCCCAAAAACACTGCCTGGAATACTCAACAAACTAATTTCCCCATGCATATTAAATTCATTCTTACTGCCTTTTCCTTTGTACAAATGTACAGTGTCAGAAATAAGTTTAATACCACCCATTAAAAACACAATTTTTCCACATTTCAATATTAATATTGACTCAGAATATTACAAAAAAATAGTTTGGGTTGCATTGTAATGTTTAGTAATCAATAAGACTCAAAATTTTTAAAAAAAATCGTTTATATTCCCATGTTTAGTAGTCTAGCCTTGTAGCATGCTTTGATACTGTCAGGCATGGAGTGGATCAACTTTATACATTCTTCACGCGTAACTTTTTGCCATAGGCTTTGGACTCTCAGTCTCAATTCTGCTACGTTTTTGGAATTCTGCTTTGTCAATCAATATGCCATGGTGTTCCATAGATTTTCAATCGGGTTGAGATCTGGATTACGTGGTGGCCAGGGAAGCAGTTCAATGCTCTGGGTATCAAATCATGCCCTTGTTGCCTTGGACCAGTGGCATGGGGCATTGTCCCGCTGGTAGATTTAATTTTCCTCAAGGAGCCTATGTACTGAAGTAATAATTGCTTCCTGCATAGTTTCACAATATTTGTGACTGTTCATAACACCATTCCCAACCTTACAATCTCCAGGCCACTCTGAAGTGATGCAACCCCAGATCATGATTGTATCACCACATTGTTGGACTGCAGGGGAAACACAGGCTGGCAGAAATTCTTGTCCTGTGAACTCTAACCTTACGTCGAAGAAATAGTTCAAAGAGGTACTCATCTGAATAAATTACACTCTCCCAAGCTTCTTTAATCTAGCCTAAACTTTCCTTGCAAAACTGAAGTCGTTGTTTTTGTGTTTTTCATTTAACAGAGGTTTGCGGATTGCAACATAGGAACCAAGATCTGCTTCATCTAAATGGTTGCACACAGTTTGCTCAGTTATGTTAATATTATCACAGGAATACTTCAGTTCCCTGAGAAGATCACTGCAGCTAGCATTTCTATCTTTTTACCAAGCTGCAGCAGCCTACAGTCTTGTATGAGAGATGTTTTCCCCGGACAGCCTGCCCTAGGCCGATTGGTGATGGTTCCAAACTCGTTATATCGCTTGGTTGTTTGTTGCACACGTGTTTTAGACACTCCAACAATATCAAAAATTTGTTTCTGCAACTTTTCAGCCTTCACTAAACCAATGATTTGCCACTTAATTTGGTCTGATACTAATTTTTTCCCCATATTGACTCACAAACACAAAATGCATACAATAACATTAAAATGATCACATTAAAATTAGCTGATTGGAGGGAACTGGTGAAACAGGTGTGCCAACCCACTTCCACAGAGATAAAAAATAACATATGTTAGGAGTAAGTAAAAAGAAGTAATTTTAAATGTAGCTAATAAAAATCTTAAAAGGTTATCCTTTTTTCTCTTGATTTAATACAAATAGGCCAATTAGAAGTTAAACTTCTAATTTGGTTAAAAAATTAAGGTTTTTAATTTTTAAGCTTTGTGTCAAAGCTTTTTGGAGACGAAAAATTATAGCTCCATGTGCACCCATTTTTGAACTCTAATTTTTTTTCTCTTTAAAAAAATATGTATTATGTTTGTTTTTGATTGTGCGTCTTAATTTTTTTTTTAATCTCAACTTCTGAATTGTTTGAGCTTCAGTAATGTTATTATCACCAAAATCTTTCATTTTTGATGTATGTTATCATAGAATTAAGAGAGAGTTAATAAAGTAAACCGTTTAAGACCAGTAAACAAATTAGTTAGTATTTTTAGTATTGAAAGGGTGGTCTTAAACCTTTTTCCGATACTGTACAATGACAGCATTATTCCAGTCATTAGGAACATTCAAAATCGCAGCACACACATTTAACAACTCACACAATCTGATAAGTAGTACCATTCCCCCTCACTTGAGCATTTCACTTGTGATCCCATTTACACCCGCAGCTTTGACATTCTTTAACACTTTCATAGCATTTAACACCTCAGCCCTGTTAATTTTTTCACTCATCATAACATTTCACCTATTTTCTGTTACTTTCTCTACGTTTTCACCATGCAATTGCTCGAAATACTTCTTCCATCCCTCTTTTACATAGTTTTAATCCCAGATCATCTCACCAACTTCATTCTGAATGACATAGGTCTTTCCTTGCACTCCTTATTTCGTTATCTCTACCCATTTCCAGAACAGCTTCTTATTTTCTATTTTCTTCCTATTGTTTGGGTATGTCAAACCAAGAGTAAAGGTAAAGATTTTTTGATGGTGAGTGATGGTAGCCTGGCACTGAGGTCAGTTTGGATGAATTTGAACACTAACATTCTCACCTTCTCCCAACACAAGTCAAAATGTACTAGGGGGTGACGCCATCCTCACTAACGCCCTATAAAACCATAATGCCTACGCACAGATATCCTCAGGAATGCCACGCTCTTCCCTTGAAAGTTAGTTCTCTGATCATGCGTTTAAGGAACTAGAATGCCGAATAAAGGTATGTTTAATGACATGCATCTCATCGTCAAGGAGATCTATAAATTTTTTATAAAAGCAAACGTCCTTACTGGCCCCCACAAAGCTCACACAGCGTTTTATTCTTGAAATGACAGCGCATCAACTGACACAGACCTACTCTTCACTCTCAAGAATCGACAGTTCCTCATCATACCTGCATTTATTACTACGATTATTAGGCCTAAATCACAAGGGTGCTGACCTTCAAAAACGTGGGCATTTTCCTCAGGGAGCCGGTATTTTTTGCATAGACAGCTGTACGTTGCGCTCACCAATTTTTTTTATTGGAGATAGTGATAAACAGGGGCATTTACTAGAAACCGAAAAAATATGTACAAGAAATTTAGTAATAAAATCTTCAATTGAGGAATAATATTATAAATAAAGGCTATTATTATTATTTCTCTACACTTTCTTTGTAGTAAATATTTGGCCTACTATAGAGTAATTAATTGAAACGCATCTCCCTGATTTCCAGAGCCATTAAAAAGTTATTCCCACTGCCAATAATTGCCCAACAGATGCCAATGAGACACATTAAACGAGTAGAAATGAAGCCGTTGATTTTTAGTATAATATATAATTTTGGTGCAAAGTCTATTATTTTAACATTCTAAACACAATTAATACTTGGGCTGTATTTTTTACGAAGATTCCTTGTAGTAATATACAAGCATAATTTTAACTATTGTCTTGTCTAATATACTACAAGTTAAATAATTTAAAACACTAAAATATTTTCTTAATTTAGTAGGAAAGCCAGGTGACGTTGCTCTAAGGAAAACCAAATTAGTAGCAAATGAAATATTTAATGAGCGATCATGAGGCTTTAAAATAAATGTTTGCAAGGAATATAGAGGCTACATCAGGAGAAGTTGGATAATTGTATCGGCATGAGTCCGTATTATTGTCCTGATGAATGTATTTAAGGAGATTAAGTTGTTGATCTTGTGATGTATCTCTCATCACTTGAGTCACTCTCTTATAATATGTTCGACCGAACTCATTTGACTAAATAATTTCTGTAAATTGAGTCATGAGTTATTCACTGCCATTTGAGTTGGCTGCCTAATTCATTTGTTACAGGACTCCGGCCTGTACATTGTACAGATAGACTTGGCCAAAGGCGGCTGTATTGATCTGATGGTGATAAGTTGTGACATGGATTTGGAAGTGATATGGCTCCATATTGCTTAAATAATTTACGATCCAAATACAACCTTTTAAATTCAGTCATATAAAAATTTAGACAAAGTTTTTTGTTAATATTATGAACAATGCCACACTTAGTAATCGTATTTTGTTTCCAAGAAGGTGGTTTTAAAAGCCAGAAGGAAATCTACTTAACATTACTGTGAATTACCGTTTGAGTTAACTTTCTAACATCCTTCATCTCAACCGTACAATTCTCACAAAATTGGAAACTAATATTGACAAAATAGAGCCGTCATGATTAATTATAGTTATAAATAATTCAAAACTGTTTTGGTGAAAATCAGAAAAGAAACTATGAAGATTATGGTGATGTCCCATCTCATGCACTAGAGAATTTCTAGGTGAATTTGTCCCATCTCGTGCACTCAAATATTCAGGAGTTATTATTAAGTAAACACTATTCTTGTTTGTCTCATCTCAAGCACTGAACAAGATAAAAGAATCTCTCCCGACTATGATACGCTTGCAACTTTCCTCCTCCTCTTCGCCTCCTCCTCCTCTAGTTTGAAGCGTACTCCTCTCACACATTGGAGTAAGAACAATATTTTAAAAGGCATATTGTAATGGTGTAAATACTTTAATACATATTCACCGTAATTCCCAACGTTACGGGAAGTAAGCAAAACGTCACACTGTCTAAATCAGTAGCGTCTCGTGACCAAAATTCTTAAGCAAGTTTGGAAAGGGTGCCCCCAAGCTTAAAAGGGGAGGTCCCGGATTCTTTCTTTAAAATTATTTATACTTCAAGAAGCTATTTGGAGGTGTTTTATTATGATAGTTATAGCTTTGGGCATCCTTCTATTCTGTGACTTACATTATTGTGGTATTACTTATTCTAAACATGTACTTATAAACTTTCGTTGGTTAGCTTTCATTGATACACATATCAAAATATAAGCACCTGCTAAAATAAACGCCACAAAACTTTAAAGCCCAGTATATACGACACAACTTCTTGTACAAAAAGCTGTGCAAGAAATAGTACAATATCTTGGTAACATGGATTGCATACAAATTTTAGCCAGTGACTGTTCACACGGCATCTGTGATTGCATACAATATTTGAAAAAACATGGCATTTTTGCTCTTTTTATGGAAAAATGATAATTGATTCAGAAAATATTGGTATTTAATGTAAATAATGTATTAGTCATTCCTAAATATTATGAAAATAAATATATATATATATATTTGTTTATTAAAAATCAATTAAAACTGTTGAAAACCTTTATATTTGGGGTCTAACCTCCTTCAATTATAATTATTTGTTTGTGTTCAAGCATTTAGCTGTTTTTCTTACAAATACGCTTTTCTTTTTTAAGTAACTGTCTAACAGACGAAGTTTTTGTGTTTACAACTCAAAAGGTGTACAAGAAAAATGGCTGATATAGGACGCGTCCTCTTTCCTGAAATTGTATACAATAAGTTGTGAAAAGCAGATCTTGTATAAATTTTGGTGTTCACACGACGCCATCTTCAGGCTGCAACTTCTTGTACAACTTTATGTACAAGAAGTGTCGTGTGTAGCGGGCTTAAAGATGTGTTGGCACGGGGTCAATACCGTGATAATAATATATTAATTTCTCCTTTCATGCCATACCATCTCATGTTTTGAAAGGGGAAGAGAGGGGTAGTGACTTCAGTTATAGTCGTCACTTTTCGGGCAAGAGAAGTCGTAGTTTGGCTGCTTGCATTTTTACCTTACATCAGCAGCTTCCACTTCTCACCCTCCGAAATCTAAAACGTCACAAATAAGAACTACAGTTGCTATAGCAATGGGCTGAAAGTCAGACATTACCGACTTTCAACCACCATTAGATGGACTAGTGCCCGTCTTGCATGCATGTTACGGTCACTGCCATGTATGGTGGGTTTTTTTCAAACCCACTGATGCTTGAATTACATTTAAATGATTACCAGGAAAATATTTTTGCAAACATTAAATAAAATAATTACATATCTTCAATCAAAGGCGAGCAGTGCTTGTCTTGCTTGCCCTGACGCGACGCCACTAGTCTAAATTGATATAGGCCCATGTCATAATAAGACTTTATTCATAACTAATTATATATTTAATTTCAAGTTAGCTATACCATTTTCAATCATTTTCACAGTATAAATTACGCGAGTAGGCTTTCACCGCTCGAGCCTTCAAGGTATCCGTACAACACGCGTGACTGACCAGAGGTCTCCAGGCAACTGAGAAGATACTTGGGACCTGATACTCCCTCGAAAGAAACCAAGGATTCCGATAAAGCTCACACGGAGGTTGGGGTGTGAGACATTCTTATGTTTCTTCTTTGAAATAGGAGATCAAGACTTAATCTACTCTTACAAGACGTCTCCAACTCAGTGGAGTTTTTTCAAAATAATTATTGACCTACTGTAGCTTTTGGTGAATGATTAATTTAGCATAAAAAGGTTACGGAAAGAAAGGGGTAAACCTCAACTGCCAGACGCAAGGAGCGTATAACATTCGTAGTAATTTTATGAGTTTGCAGCTTATATCAGTGTTGTAGTTTAATAATTTATATATTATGTAATATTTAGTTGACATGTTTGTACTATACATTTTATTTGATAATATATATATTTTGTGTGTGATAATAATAATAATAATTATAAAATGTAAGCTTAAAGATTCAAATTAATTTTTGTATATTTTCTTGGCTGCAACAACTTCTTTGTCTTCAGTGTCATGATTATCTTTGGTTTTCTAGTTAAGTAATACTTCTGAAGTCAAAACCTATTATTAGGTAGAGAGAGCGTTCCACTATTCAAGAGGTGGTCCATTCAGTTGAACAAACTTAAATAGGAGACGGTTTATAAATGATCTGACAACATGGTTCATATTTTGAAAGGATACATGAAGTGTCACTGCACAAATAAATAAATTATACCAGTTCCGCCCACGTGGGCATGGAGGCTTCACTAAAATCTCATCTAGTCTGGTTTTCCGGTGACACGGGAGGTTTGAATTCGAATCCCAGCCAGGTATGTTCAGAGTTTATTCGCTAAATGGTTCATATGCATCCTTCCACAGAAATTTGTGGTACACTTCCTCTAAATTCTTCCTCCACCCTCCCTTCTCCAATAGTATAATATGTGGATGGGTAGCGAAATGCAGAGTAAGGAAAAACTACGACTTGGTGATTTACTTGTCTCCTCGTTTTAATCCCCGTCTGAGCTTTTAACCTCACTACTCGTGTAAGGATGAGAAAGATAGTATTTAAAGTATATGTACCTGAATTTTCATGGAAGGAGAGTAGAAAATCATTTAGAAAAAATCATCCTCAATTCTGTCAGCGGGATTTAAGCTCCGGCCTCCTCATCACCTGAAAAATTGACCAAATAAGCTTAAAATTTAATCCGTGTGCCCACTGATGTGGGCGACTGGTATTAAGTGTGTTTTTTTTTTTTTTTCAAGTCAATAGAAATTCCAATTTATTGTGAGTTTGACGCCTCAAGACCACGACTCAATCACGAGCAGCTGGGACAGCTCCCTGACCACTCGACCCCTGTTCAACTGTCTATGACGAGACAAGTGGCCCCAATCTGAACAGAAGTCCGCGTTAGGGGGCTCAGGTACGGTGCGCTATCCCATTGTATTGGGGCGGTTAAATTGAGCGGACTCATCGCCCCTCGTGAAATAATAATTTACTAATCCATCTCTAGCCCCCCTTCTCGTTCCATTAGAATCAATCATCCTTCTATCCCCCCTAAAGAGAACTTTAGGGCTCAGATCCCCGCAAATGACGTAGCAAGGTGGAATGGGTGCAGCTACAAGGTGGTCATTCTCTGGTGGCGGTGGCCTACAGGGTCTGAGGTGTAAGACCCGCTTTGAATTTAGTCACGGTTTAAGTGTATATTCTTGTGGGGAGAGGGTGTTCGAGTCCCCGGGGTGTTGCACTGGGGAGAGTGATTTTTACACTTATGATCCTTATATCCTTTCTCCACCCGTTAATTCAGGAGTTTATTCTTTCATGACCCCCACCGGTGGTTACTACGTGGCTTAAGTTGTCAGGTATACGATATACTGTGATTTCCAGGTTAAGGGGAAGGCCAGAGTTCGATTGTCCAATGGCCCTATAGAGTTATTTTTTCCACATGTGATTTACTATCTCATCTCCACGCAAATGGGGTTGTCTTTTCTTTAAAAATAAGTCCTCACCCATCCTCTTTAGCTTAGGCTGCATGGCCCTCTTGCTAAACCATATGCACCTAATTTTTTATAGCATCACTAAATACATTTATGTTACTGAAGATAAAGGATAGAATAACTACTCCCATATCTTACCAATTTATTACTTAGAAGTTGAATCAAGCAACAGTCAATAAAAGATCAAAACGAAAATGGTAGACATATTATAGTACGTGCTTCTTAGTGGCAAAAACGACCATCAGTGAGTTTATCTAGCCAATCTTGAGAGATTGTGTAAAAAGACAAATATTTTGCTAAGAAAAATAACTGTTTTCTATTTATTATTACTGATATTACTATTACATTTCACCCACTCCGATGAATAGCTGTACTAAACGTCATACTCACCTATTCTAGCTTGCCTGTGATGGAAAGGTTGGGGTTCAAATCCCTGTTGTGTGTACTTATTTTTGATCTTTCCTAAATGGGTTACCAATCTCTCTCTACGCTAATACCAGGTACACTTCCTCTATTATATCCTATCACCTTATCCTCTACTTTATTAGTGTAAAATATTATTCTACTACTCTGAGTCTTACTCCCTGACTTAGATACGCATATTTATATTGAAGAGGTAAGGAAGGTATAGTTTTAGAACAAATGTACTCACATTTGCGTGGAGATAAACCTCAGTACACTTGAACCAGATTCAAACACCAATCTCCTCTTGACAAGTAACCAAACTACATGGAAACTTTAGCCCCGTGCCCACCAGTGCGAATATTATTATTAAGATCCAGGTCCACGAGGGCTATGGGTCACCCTGTATCTAGCAATAATTGACAAGGAGGACAGGAGTTACCGACGTCGGTCGAGAGGGGAAGGGGTTAGGACGCGTCACGCAGGTGCGACGGACGCTTCCACGCGGAGACACGCGTCTAGCTCCCAGGTGCGCCGTACCCTCCTCCCTCTTACGTCACCGCCTGACGTCCTAATGGGCTGGACGGGCGGTGGGCGCTCTGTACACACGCATCTGCCTGCTGGTGACGTCTGAACCGTGGGAACCCCGGACATCTTTTCAGAGACCACCCTACACTGGTTAGGAGCACCATTCATTTTACACTCGACTAGCCACAGCTAGACGGGACAATGGTTCCATTCCTGATTATATTCACAAACATAATATTATTGGTATACAGGTTTGTCTTACTGTCTAGTTAGTAAGTATCAAAGGATGAGTGTGTATTATTAGACGTGCTATCTCAGGTTAAGTTAATTCACAAGCTGTAATTTTTTTTATAATATGTGTGCTTAGAAAGTGTACGTAGATAGCCTCACAATTAGGCTACATTTTAACACACACACAAAAAGATTAAATAGACTCATTTTTTGTAAAACAAAAACTAAACTTTTTATGCATATTAAACATCTGTATAATTTTTTACACATCATCAATAACTTATATGAAATATAATTTTTCCAACTCGCCAATAAAACCAAACCAACCAATTGCACAATAGAAAGGATTCAAACTAACCTTAGTTTTTAGTTACAAATCCAAAAGTAAACTAAACCACTTTATGTACGCATCCAATAAGGATTAATTCAAAGTTTTTTTAGTACAATTATTGTTAAAGAAAAATAGTTTAGAAAAGAAAAAAGTAATCAACATTTTATTACTTTTGGCTACTGGGAAACCAAGGCCTAATCTACCCTATGTGCATCTTTTAATTCCACCATGTCTTACTGCCCGTCCGGGCTGTACTCATTTAACTACATTTATGGTGTAGGGATAAGGTAGATAGACGTACCCACATTTGCATGGAGGGAAAGTGGGAAACGAGGGATGCTGATTTTACTCATGAGATACTATACAACTGGGATTTCTCATTCTCTTTCTCCACTGATGTGAGGGTATTTCTTATAATCGTCCCTCCTTACGTTTACTCCTTAGGGTAACAATTTGTTAATAACCCTGGAGTTAAACTTGGTAATTTATAAAAACAAAGGTGGGTTTTATACACCTAAAGAAGTGAATATATTTATCAATTTGATTTTTGTGTTTGCCCACTAGAAGTGTCAGGGGCTACTTTACACACTGGGAGTGATGTAATACGAAGATGGAGCAGGTTTGAAACCAATTTTTTTTAAAGGCATCTTACCACGAAGACGAACTTGCTCCTTAACGAAAATTTAAAACAAAACAAAGAAGTAGTCATGTATATTAAAAAAACTATATCCATTGTTATGATTTATCTGCGAGTGGCCAGCGGAGCTGGTCTAATGGAGATCTGGTCCAGAGCGGGGCAGTGACAGCATTACAGAGGGACCATTTGACCCCCATACCAGTACGTGATCAATCTTTTAACCACCACTAGCGGTCCAGTCTACGCCCTGCACTCTCCAGATAAAACCCAGCCACCCTCTCCCTCCATTGAATGAGAAAGGGGGTGGTGGGTTAGTTCTGGAGGCCTTGGAGTGGAGCACGCGGGCTCTGACCGTGATTGATTGCGATGCCCCCTCGTGATGGACGCGGGCTGTTCGCACACAGATTATTTTACAGGGTGATGAATTGCTGACATCCCTGAGATAGTCAGGCAAGCGATGGGAGATGAAAATTTTCCTTTATTTTTTTTTTCGGAAATTTTTCCAACTATTTAAATGTAACGAATGCACTTAAGGTATCACAAGTTTTTACGGTTTCCCCTTCAATCGACTTTCTCCTAAGAAAGTTAACACCAGAAACACTAAGAAATGACTTGCACTAAAGCAATTAAACAGCAATTATTCCAGTTACCTTCTCATAATCACGTATTGACTTCTCCGTTTGGTGATTGAATGCAATACTCCTTTTCATTTATGTGAGATATTTAACGTGAACTTTTCCAAACCGACTGATATCAGCACACGATTTATAAACTCTCTTAAATCTAGAACAGCCACAACATCCAGCCCCCAGCCGTTAATTCATTAATGTGAAAGGGTAAATCCACATTTCACCAACGATAAATTTTTCGGCCATGCTGGAAATTGAACCCAGGACCTTTAGTTCAATATACAGACACGCTCCCGACTGAGTCAAAGCATCGAAAGATTGTGTTACTTACGTTGAGTCTGTTGTAGATCTGATATGTTAAGAAAATGGAGGAACCATAGTGATGATTCCCACGTGGAAAAACACTTATTTTCAACCACCCGAGATCCAAATCATGACCTTGCATTGATCAATGAACTGATTTAAGAAAGGGGGCTCGCACTAGCATGGAGAGACTATGTGAAAAACACAGTAATAAACCATAATGTTATTTAACTGGTAGAAATTCAAACCCGAACCTCACTGATCATCGGAAATCTGTTATCCTGATGGCTTAGACCACGCGAAAAGGGAAAAGGTTATTAAAGACTAATCCCAGGGATTGTAAGTAGTAGAGTAGGTGGGTAATCCACAGTGATAAATCGCATAGAACCAATCCCCTTCTGCAACTCGGCCTAGTTTAAACCTTAACCTGCCCCGTCACCGACAATCCAGTCTACTGCAAACCTGATGCTTTAGATAACATGGTCACTAATTACGGGAGAGTTGTCTTATCTGTACGGTAATTAGTGTGCTACCTCCAAAGCCAAGGATACTCCAACGACATCCTTGGCTACAGACTAACATACACCATGCACACAGCCTACAGGTAAAAATGGCTGTGCCCATTAGGAGAGCTTGAATTCTTCAACATGGGGATCACTACGTGCAGATACAAGTGACAACATTGCTCTCAAGCAGACATTTTTAAAAACAGTTCACTTTAAATGTGGTTTTATCGGGGAGCAGAAATAAAATGCCTGCTGGTGTCAATAAACTGGCTTTAACAATATTAGGTGCAAGTAGAGGCCCCACCCTCCTTCCATAATCCAACCCCCAAAACGAACTTACTCAGACTGCAAATTACAACTAAAACATGGAATATAATAATCCTCTTTTGTTCAAGCAAATGTTTGCAAATTGTCTAGTTGTAAGCAATCTTCAAAACGAGATTGCTGGTAACTAAACTATTTTGTTCGGATCACCACCCTTGAAAACTTTCTTTACAGCTTGTAGCCTTTTCAATGAACAATTTGAAAGTGAGTTGTTTCGCTTGGAAGCGCTGTTATCACTGAGGACTGCAAATAGTACTCTCCAGTGCCCGAGGACTCAACCTGACTCAAGGAGCGCAGTAGATCTCTTTGTTTGTACCCTCAGCCCAGACAATATGGGGGCAGGCCAATCTCGTGATCGGTAGAGAGGATGAGCAATTGGCTGTGTTTGTTTCTTGTAATTGTAATCAGAGAGCTTAGCGCAGAATACGGATGATAAATTGCTAACATGGACAATGCCACGTATTCATCTCTCTCGCCGTTCATTGTATTACCCTAACAGAGATTAATTTTTTATACTAACGGGGCTGATCACGTGGTCTAAATCATACTCACAAGAAACTAGATTGTTGGTGTTGGGTGAGGTCAGTACAGTGCTTGACTCCCAGCCATAAAACGTTGAGGATTCATTTTCCCTCATATGATTTAGCACTGTGAGTTTTCCATTCTCTATCCACGCTCATGTGGGTAAACTTCCTCTAAAACGACCTTTTTCATCCCCAATATATTAGATAGTTCCGTTAATAGCTATATGGTTAAATGCGATGGTTTAAAATAAAGTCAGTGGCCATTTGTTCGACTGATGTGTCTAGCTCTGGCTCAGAAGATCATGATTCTGTGCTAATCCCGGACATGGAACATTGAGCAGGGGTGGTTTTCCTATCGTCATTTTTTTATATGCCTCTCTTCAGGCGAATGTTAATTCACTTTCTTAAGATTCCTTCTCGCCCATCAACTAGTTAGATCCAGTTCATCTCAACACCTTAGCTCAGCTGATATCGATACTGCATATTAAGCTTAGGGTCCCTGGTTCGATTTTCGGCATGACCCAAAATAGTTGTCATGGATTAAATTGAAGCTTGCCCTTCCTCGGTTATTAATTTATGGTCAGGGTACTAGATGTTGCGTGTTCTAAAGGCTGATTGTATTGTATGTTGTGTGCTGATATAACCAGTTGTTTTAGAAAATTCACCTCATCTATTTTTATAAAAATACAGAGCAAATTGAGGATGTCCTAAAGTACGTTCGATACTCATGATTAGGGACCGGATTCATATGCACCAAAAATGTTTAAAATAGGCAAGCAAATAGGCACTAAAAATATAGGATATAGGCACCAAAATAGGCACTAAAATTATAGGATATAGGCACCAAAATAGGCACACAATAATCAATGTAAAATTTATTTTACTACAAGCTACTTACTACATGTAATCTACAAGCAACTCACATTGCTCTGAATCACTATATACTTTTCTATATTTTCACAAGTGAAATTTGTTCTGTGGTCTGATAGAATATTTTTATAGTTTGAAAAGCTTCTCTCAAATTCACAAGATGTCAAGGGACAAAAATTTTAATTTGACAATTCTGAAGAGTTTAAACTTATCTCCTGCAATGGCGTGCTTTGACCTCCCAGGATGTCTGATACTGCTACCATTGTTCTCCACCCGGGATCTCGTTGTAGTACTTGTTAAAGTTTTGTTGCGACTGATGAGGCAACAGGTCCGGGGTTTGCTTCACGCCTTCTTGTATTGTATGAATTATCTTCACTGCTTCTATTAAAGGCAGATCCCTGGCTTCCAGTGACACGATAGTTCCAGGAAGGTTGCCGAAATAGTTCTTTACATAGGCCAAATCAGACACAACAGTGCTAGAAGATTGTAGCAACCTTTGCCTCTCTTATTGACACAACATCCTCTTCATCAAATGTTTGAATTACCTGAAATTATTGAGAATCAATTCATTATTGAAATTCTGAACAAAATTAACAAGCTATAATAGAATTATAGGAAAAATTATTTAAGTATCTATCTCTGAATAAATAGACAAATTATTTTCTTAAAAAATATACACGTATCCTTTGAAGTTGGTCCATGTGGTCAGGATAGTACACTGCCGCTTGTAACCAGGTACCTCAACGTGTTAGAACTGGTTGTGCTGGAAGAGGTGTTTTCGCCAATTTTTCCCTAAATGTTGCTATGCAAGAAGGAGCTTTCAGAAATACTTTTTTGACAGATGAAATTACAGCATTTATATTCGGGATCTGTGCACGAATGTGTTCTGCGACTCTGTGATTGGCGTGTGCTAGGCAGGTAACGTGAATTAGTTTTGGGTAGAACACCTTCAAACCTGCCTCAGCTTTTAACATATATGCTGCGCTATCTTTCAGCAGCACCATAAGCTACTCGTCGTTGTTTTTTGATGGTCACAGAATTCCTGTAACAGAACAATAAAATAAATATTTAGTATCACAAAATTACATAGGATAAAGTTCCGAATGTAAAAACTTATATAAATCCAACTTACGCAGAGAATCGCGAACAACTCTGGCAATTGTCGAGCTGTTAGCGACTTCAAGCACTCTTGAGGCAATCAAGTGCGGAGAACTGGGTCCTGTGGAGTCAAGTTTACCGACCACGACATTTGCGATGTATCTGCCGCAACGGTCAGTTGTCTCATCGACACTTGCCCAAAAGTAGGAATCTCCAATATTTTCTTCTATCTTCTCAATGGTCTGGAAAGGAGTAAAAATTCACTTAATATTCAAAACAAATAATTATGTAAGTAAACAAAAGTTCACAGCTCTAATTAATTTAAAACCTCTTTGAAATTAAAATGTAAAAAATAAATAAATAGATTAACAAACAAAAAACTTACGGATAAGTATTGGGGATGTAAGTAATTCTTCCTCAATGTGGATTCATCGAGGATCTGCTTATTGGTATATTTTGTGAGGAAACCTTTTAAAATGTTTAAAATGGGATTGTTTAGCTTCGTCCATGGTATATTCGCGGCTACCATCGCAGTGCACAGTTCATAGTAAAATTGTTCACAATTGTCAGGAAATACAACTTGCGAAATTAGCATTTGCCTGCCGGTTTTTTCTTTTAAACTTTTGCAGTGCATCGCTGTTTGTTTGTGTTGGTCTAAATTATATTTCTTGTCACATTTTTCCTAAAATACGTGAAAAAATTTACATAATTTGTAATTTTACCAACCGTAATTTATTACGTCTAACTATTCTGAAATAGCCCTAAAGCCGTTAAAATATACATCAGAAAGTATAAATCTTAAATCCATGAAAGGGTTCAAAAGTAGTGTTTACTTGTATTTAAAAAAAACTATGGCTAGCCAATGCTGTTTATTTTAAAGCCAATAATAAATGGAATGATAGTTATTTTTCAAATATTGCAAACCTATTTTGAATCCTATTATTAAATTTAATGATATGGATATTAAACTTACCTCTTTGGTACACAATTGGCAGAAGATGATTTTTCCATCTGTCGTGAAATTAGTATCACCACCTATCCATTGCTTAAATAAAGCGCTTTCCTTTTTTTTCTTGGGCATTTCCACCACAGTTAACACAAGAAGTTTTACAAAAAAATCAGTAAACAAACCCACCAAGACAGAAGTTGACTCTAAAAGACACAATCACGTACTGAAATAATGATGGTTAAACCTAGTGGTAAACTATTCTACTCTCCACGTCAGTCAGGCTAAGGCTGTTGGACCACGTCACACCACCCTCTCCCATCCCTCTATTCACTCCCATCCTAATATAATAGCCCTTATTATTGGGCGTGATGTTCTAAACATAGTCTGTCAAGGTCAGGCCAAGTCACATGTTCCCCTCTCCCTCCCACTAACCCCTTTCAAACCCAAACTTTCATGTCTATAAACTAGACTCTTTTTCAGCAAAAAATGTATATATATATATATCAAAGAAAAAAGGCCTAAATAGTCACAATAAGGTTTATTATTCATAATTCATAAAATAGGCGCCATTAAGGCTCTTATTCATAAAATAGGCAAAAACCAACAGAATAGGCAATTCTAGGCACTATAAAATTAACATATTGTACTTGTAATAACATGAAACACCTATATATCTCAACTGCCTATGTTTTACGATAAAGGGGGGAAAAAAGGCAAATAGGCAAAATTCTGTCTTTACTCACGATTATCAAACTCTCTCCAGTATCATACCCCTTTTGGGTCCATGACTAGCCAACGTACCCCTTTTATCTTTTCGTAATAAAAAAATGAGGAAACAAACACCTGATATCTTTTAAACGTTCTTATAAACGTTATTTTCAGATTTTAATAGACCATTCAATATCGTTCCAAAGTGTATTTAATATTTTTGTGATAAGTTGAACAAAGTCTCAACAGAGGGAAAGGAAGGCTTAAAAAAGCGATAGCACTTCAAAATATGTGTTAGTTTTCTGAACAAACGTGTTATAGTTAAGAGTTTTTTAACTACAGGTATTAATTTATACAAACTCAGTGGTGTATAGCGTACCCCCTGAAATCCTTTCCGTACCCTCGGAGTACGCGTGCTACAGTTGTAGAAACACGTCTTTATTATTATTATTATTATTATTATTATTATTATCACCGCGTCTTACTACCCATTCGGTTTATACGCACAACACGGCTCTAAGGGATATAGAGTAGGAAGATTAGTTAAAGTAAATGCAGCTGCATTAGCATGGAAAGAGTATCAGATAACAATATCAATATAATTGATAGAAAATCTCTTAAGATTATATATAAATTAATGAGAAGGAATGCTTGGAAAACAAGGTGCACAATTAAATTAATTAGTTTAATCTTGGGTTTAGAAAGAGGGTGCATAGCCAAGCTCGCTCCCTATCAACGTTGGGGTTCCCATCAGGCTCTTGAAAATGTTTGTGGGAAGACAAAAACTCTTGTTTTGTGTACCAAGTCATACTTCGGTCCGCGCTGTCAGCATTTAATTACACTAAAGGGGTACAGAGGTGGAAGGTAGAATTTAGAGGGAGTGTAGCTGAGCTTACGTGTAGGAAAAGTGGGAAAACTACCCTCAGTAAACCTAACCTAGATGTGAACTCCGGCCTACCTCATCATAGGAATATCCAGACTGGACGAGACTATCAGTTAGTACACGTGTCCACCATTTCGGAGGGAAAAAAGTCCTAAGTAAAAAATAGTTTAGCAAATTATCAGCCATAATGTTATAGGCCTTTCATGATATGGGAGGTAATGTCCACTCTTTTTTTTTAACGTTAATAACATGAAGCTGAAATTGAAAAGCTGGTCAACAAAACAAAGCAAACATCACTAACATAATTAAACTTGTGGTTAGCACTGCGTACCACACAATGCACGGTAAATAATGAGGTAAATGTATAGTTATGTTTGTACTATAATATTGTGTGTCTACCTATTGTGAAAAAAATAAAACAGAATAATAAACGGGACTCAAATTGCGAAATAAACCCCCACCAAGTTAAATCAAATAGATTATTCGCATTTCTTTTGTTTTAGGAAACAATAACTTTATTAGTGTACCTGCATTAAAGATAAGGAGATGACGGAGAAAAGGGGAGAGGGGTACTTTATTGTGTTACAAAGGATGATAAAAAAAAAGAATGAAATGAAGGACGAAGAAACAAAGTTTTTATTAAAAAAAGAATTTAATTTGCGAGAAAAATGTCTAGGCTTATAATTGTGTAGGAAGAGAGGGAGGGGTTAGAAACGGAGGATGATAAAGGGGTAGATTTATAAGTTGCCCACGGGGAGGACAAATATTTGCCCCAGCACTCCCCACTACCAGTAATACGCGTTCTATGGCTGCTCTCTAGAAAGATGAGAGAGATATGAAGCTTTGCCTACTACCCCAAACAAAAAGGGGGCGGGGAAAATTAGGGGATGAAAAGCTAAGGGGTTGTAACTGGATCAAAAATGGGATTGGGCCAAGTGGATATTCATATTTTTAATTACTGGTTTGTGTCTCTTGAAACTATCCTCCATTGACAAGTGACGGGGAGGTCAAGGTTTGAATCTTCGCTCAGTGCACTCGGGGTGGTTTTACACATGGGGTTTACAGTATTTATGGTTTCCCCCATTTGCTCTCTGAGCTAAAGCAATTGCATTTAATCTTGAATATTCTGCCCTTTGATTAAGCCACTAAATAACTTTTGTGTTAAGACGTATGAACTCAAAATAAATATTTACAAAATATTTAAATGCCATTTTTTAATCAACGAGTAGTATTTTAGATACATTTTTTATCAGTCAATATAATGTTTATCACCAAATGTGTTAAGTAGGTAAACTAAAAAGTGTGGTAGAGTAAGACTGTTTGGATTAAATGCAACCGCATTATCGTTAAGGGTGGTTGGGGAAACCCAGTGATAGCCCGTAAGTAGGAACAATCCCCTCCCATTTTACCCAACCAAGATTCGAACCTGGACCTTAAATCATCTACAATTGATTCAGTTCTGACACTTATACCACGTGACAGCAAGTTTGGTTGATATTATTAATAAAATATCAGGCTTGATTTGTTTGGTTACTAAAATAGTCCCCTTCAGAATCGTCGAACTATATGTACAACATCTCAAAACTATGTTAGCAAAACAAGTTTCGAGAAGTTTATTTTTGTACCTACAAAATACTCCTAAGTTTACCAAATACGGCATTCATAGGACCTTTTTAAAGCTGTATTTTGGACACAAAATGTTTTGGTGCTTTAAAACGTGTTATATAAGTAACACCTGGGGTAAAATAAATATTCTTGGGATTTGCGGTTCAAAGTTTGATGTTTTTCTTTTGTCAGGAGCTGGGGGTTGTAAAAGGTAGAGAGCACTGTACGTCAGTCAAAGTGACATAGTGGCGTCCTAGCGGACAATGAGGAGGGTGGCCACTATAGTCCCTGGTGACAATGACCCACGGTGCGCGAATGCCACAAGTGGCGAGTCCAATGTTGAGCAAATAGTAGGGGCGTTTCACCCCCAATCTTTCTTAACGTGGAACACCCAACACTAGCACCAGGAATTGTAATATTTGTGTAACAATACGAGCAGATAAACAAATATATAGACTTACAACCTAACTTAACCTAAGATAGCAACACTAAACACCCAGAACTAGCACCAGGATTATTATAATATCCGGGTAAAAGTAAGACACATACACAATGATATAGACTTACGAACCAACTTAACCTAGAACAGCAACACTAAACACCTAGCACTAGTAGTCTATCAGGTATTGTAATATCTGGGTAACATACACATGGATATAAATTTAAAAACTGATTTAAATGAAGACAACACCCAGCCCTTAACACAAGTACTAGGGATTGTAATATCTAAGTAACAAGACGAATACATGTAGACCTACAAATTAGTTTGAACCAAAATAATAACAAAAGCACGAGAGATTGTCAAATATGGGTACAAGATTAAAATTTAACATATACAGGAACATTTATAATTTTCGCAAACCAAACATATTTATGAAAGTTTTAACAACATTGTTTAGTGAGATATTTTTAACAGAGGAGCTGTCAACAGTGTTACAGTATAATAGGGTTACATGGGTACAACGTACTTTACCAAATTATGATTGATGAGTACGTAAATGTAATTTGTATCCACCCACATTTTAAGATAGAACTACTACATACATATAGCTCAAAATTGAACAGAACTCTATTTGTATAGGCCTAAGTTTTGTGTATACGTATTATTGTGAGAAAAATCATTAAAAAAAACTAGATTTTTAATTATAGAAAAATGCCTCTGGTTAAAACATTTTCTAAACAATATCTAGTGACACAATAATTTGCAAGAACCTCGTTTCTTACAAATCTTTATCATACATCCCTACAATTTCATCAACAAGTTCCACTTGTAGTCCCCTCCCTCTCAATCAAACAAACGTTAAACATTACTGGACTTCAGGTTCATTCTAAGTGGTAAGGATGAGGAGGAATGGCACTCACTTTAGCGTGGAGAGAGGATGAGAAATCCATAGTATGAAAATAAAATGTGGAAACAAGGTACCCGGCAGGAATTCGAACCTCTGCTTTCCCGTCTACGACAAACAAATACAATGTTCTGCTAAAGATCTAGTTAGGCCTCTCGGCTACTTTTGCGGGTTGATATAAAGAAAGCATGTGGTGTTGTTCCTATTATAGGGCCAATGTATTTCTCAACAGAAGTTCTTTGAAAAACCACCATAAAGAATTCACTAAAAGAGACTGAGATCTTGTAAAAACCTTCGTAATCCGTTAAGAAAAGTCTAGAACTTTACTGTTGGGTTGTGATCCCGGTGCGGAGGACACCGCTAATCCAGCCATTAGGTCCCTGCGCGGGGTGTGATGTAAGCTCCTTGTAGCACAGAACAACCCCACGCAGGGAGTAAAAATACCGATAAATACATCAATTCTCCGCGGGGTTTTAACAACCCCCCCCCCCCAAACACAGACACAAACCACCCCTTACGTAACAATAATAATACTAGCAACTATCGCGCGGATTTCACGGCCCATTGTACAATCCAAAGTCAAAGGAGGGTGGGTGGACAACTGAGAAAGGGGCAGGGGGATTCACATTTTGACTTCCGTGAACATTCTCCCCTCCCTCCCTGCCGCATGTTTTATACCTTCATTCACTCTCCAGGAAGAAGGGGTGGAGGCTTCAAGCAACAAGGACTTGAGTCGAGATTTCTTGGTGTGTGTGTGTGTGTGGAGGGGGGGAGGTGTCTTGTTTGTAATCACATATTTGAAATTCCATGTTCCACGTCTTATCACCCGTCCAGATTATCCTCATATTTACACTAATGAAGTAGGGAGGAGGAAGTTAGGCTTAGAGTAAGTGTACCCCCATTAGCGTGGAGGGAGAATGAGGAAACCTTTTAGGGAACAAAACATCCTCATTACATCTCTTTCCAATACTAGCAAAACCAGACCAGATGATACCGACGGCTTAGCTCATGTGTTCACTAGTGCGTATGTCTATATCAGGGTACGATCGACTTGGTTGAGTACCCACATGGGGGATAATGTGGTCTAAACTCTAAAGCATCAAGTTCAATTTGGATTTCTATTGATGGATTCGATCCCAGCCGGGTGCATTTGGGGATATGGGGTGGGGGTTTCCCACCCTATATCCACGCTAATGAAGGTATTCTACCTCTAAAACAACCTTTCTCAACCCTACCGCTTAGATTAAATGGTTGTTAGCCCTTTTGATGAATGAACAAATAAACCAATAAAAACCCGCTTCGGTGGCCGCATGGTCTAGGCCACTACTCTCACAGTAGACGAGACTGCCCATGATGGGGAGACCAAGGTTCGAATCTCGGTTAGATATAATGAGGGTGTTTTTTTTAAGTTTTCCACTCCACCTTCACGCAAATTTGGGTAAACTTCTTATAAATATAGCCTTTATAATCTCTAAAACCATTAGCGTAACTAGAAAATAAGCGTATAACCCAAACGGGTAGTAAGACGTGGTGCCAAAAAAAATCTACATACTGCATAAGCCTATCTATTGTTTCTACCAACTATCAACTATTGAATCGCTAGTCTATAGGTCATCCCAGGGCGGTAATGCCTGACATAAGCCCTTTTGGCACAGACCTCCATTCGCCGGGAACCGAACCACAATCTTCCCCTGCAAGGTGTAGGAAGTCAGCACAACAATACTTACCCCCTCGGGAAAATAGGGGGCTCAAAGTCAACCGTGCAGTTGACAAATGAGTGTCGCGGCCCGTTCATAGAGCAGATTAACCTCTGCTAAGTTGGCGGGAGGGTGGGGGGGGGGATTTACTTCCTGTATGGTTGCGTGCACGAGGAGACTTTCAGGTGAACAACCAACCATGGACCACGTAAAGATTTAGGCAAATATTGAGTTGACAGTTCCGCTCGATAAAACAACATCAGGGATGGATGGATATTGCCAGGATTAGACGATGGGTTAGCCCGTGCGACTTTGATGCTAAGTAAGTCGCTGTAAGTCAGTATTTGTATTATTCATTCTATTATATTAGGTTAGATTGTTAGAGTAGCTGATAGCTTTTGTTATTACTATTCTTAGGTTGGTAAGGTTTAACACAAATGTTAATAAACGACCATGTGTATTAATAATTAGAAGGGTAGCTTAGAGGAAGTGCACATGCATTGTCTGTGGCCGAGGCTCAAACTTTGACCCCCTCAATCAGCAGTCAATCTAGTATATGGCGATCATGTCACCTTATACCAGGTGACCAACAGTAAATAGTGCTAATATCTTACTAGTTTGGGTCTCTGCCATTCATTCTGGCTCTATAATAGACAAACATAGCAGGTGTATGTGTGGAGGGGATATAGACCACTGTTGTCCGTACCCATGGTTGTTGGTTGTGTAACAATAAAGCTAGGAGGGTAAAAGTCACCCCCTGGAAGTGTGAAGGGTGCCACCTGGTCTGTTTCAAGGCTATATCTGCACAAAGGTAGTTTCATCCTCCCATCCCTCTAGGTAATAGGGTAGTTCTCTCTAAGAAACCTCAGTAGGGAGTACGTCACACATAGAGGCGTGAGGATATAGACGTATCATCACACTTCGTTGTCGTAGTTTTTATTAGCACCACGTATTACTAACCATTCTGATTATACATTTATGTATTAATTACGCTAATGGGCTAAGGATGAGGAAGGTTGAATTTAGAGGATGCGTATCCACATTTGCGTGGAGAGAGAGTGGGAAGCAATTTAGGAATAATTCACCTTCAGTACACCCAACCGGGATATAACCACGATCTCTCCACCATCGTGAGTCTAATATATTGCTAGAGTAGCGCCTTAGATCACGCAGTCACTTAAGTGACTGTTATCATAGTTGGATGACAGGATTATTGATAGAGATTTTATTTTATGTGCTTACAGGCTCTCAACAAGCCAGGGACAGATAGTCAGAACTCTTTAATACATAAGGGACTAGTAGTATCTTAACAAACAAGGTACAGGAAGGTTTCTTAACAAATAAGGAACATGACAAGGACTTTTAACATTTTGAAATATCAAATTTTAATGTTGTTTTTGTTCTAAAATATTATTGTGACCCAACAATGCCGAAACAAATAATGTATACACTTATGTAAACCAACAAATCAACTGTATTAAGATAGTCCCAATAGTTTATATCTTGAATTAATTCCGCAAGCCACTGTATTGGTTTGTGACGCTCATGTCAGCATGTCAGCTCCGAGCATGTTAAGCCCCACTATTTCCACTTCACACTACGTCTATGCTCAGTATCATGTATCAAAACAAAGGAAGCACACACAGAATGCCCTGCCCGCCCCAACTATCAACGCAGATAAAGGAAGAGAGAGACCTATATAGCAAACCTCTACACGCCCAGCACGATACAACACGACCTCTTGGGGACTTTGTTCAACTGCGTGATTTGTCATGTGTCCTCTGATACTACATGCACAAGGGCGATGTTTTCGTACTAGATTCAGAAGATAAAACTCTATTGAAACAACATTGTCAACTACCATGAAATAACCAGTAAAGCAGCTACTAACAAATACACACGGTCAATGTTTTCATACATGTTTTGGGAAATAGTTAGTGTCACAAACGAAAATATTATTAATTTCTTTCATAAAATTATTTGTGGTTGTATAGATTACAAGTTTAATGTAGATTTTGAAATGTGGCATGTTTAAAAAATGTACATTTAATAAAATCCTCTTCCCTCAAACATTTTTCTAAACAAAAATAATTCGTTATTTTGTTTAATGACAAAGAAATAATTATTTAATTTGGTCATGTCTGTGCATGCGTTTTAGCTTAAACACAATTGAAAACTATTAGCTGTGCTACTACCAAATTACGCACAAGTTTACAGGGTAGCTACTTATTTTTCAAATAGTTACTGCGAAAGTTGGTTGTACAGACGGCAATTATTGTTTATACGGAATTATGTATTAAATTATTACGGAAACATCGCCCCTCTTACGGAGCCTAACAGAGGAGAAAACAAGCAATCATCACATGAGCCGAGTGGTCATGGGGGCTGAATACTTATATATATATATATATATATATTAATGGGAATGATTATATGTGGCCCACGCACCTTTAGACGAACTAGCAAACAATTCGGCCCTACTCATCTTATTACAAACGTTACAGAAAAATACAATTGGTTGTTATTTGAAGAAATCTTGTAAGTTAGGTTGATTTGATCAATTTTTACCCTTTACTCACCAGAAATCAATGGTTAAATTTGTGCACCAAATATGTGCAATTTTTGGCAGCACATAAGTGTGTGAACAGTTGTTTTCTCTTAAGAAAAGGAAGAAACATCTGAGAGCTCAAGGATTAAGAGTAAGCGATTGTAATTAATTATTAAAATGACTTCAGTACCAGATTTAAAATCTAACACCCACTTGCTGAAAAGAAAAGTTTCTAATCTCTGTGGGGATAAATAAAATACGTCTTAGAATTTTATTGAATCACAAGCTAAGTTATGTAAAAAGAAAGGAATTCTAAAATTGGGATTTTTTTAAAATTAAAAGTTGTGACAATATTACATTTTTTGGAATTCCGGTCTCCTGAGCATTTTCACTTTTTAATGTGGCCCCTTTGTTCAGTCGAGTTTGACAGGCCTGATCTAGTGGATCAAATATAGTTCCACCCAGGTACTACTACATGGGAATCTACTTGATCTGTTAGCCTATCTAGATGGCCAGAGCCCCTGGCTTCTGACCTAGAAGTACCGGGTTTGTTTACCGGCTGGTACCGGGGGATCTTCTCAAAAAGGGGAACCATTACCACAGAGTTTGGTTAATTAGGTTTACGTCAGGATAAGATCTTCATTGGCTTCACCCCGTCATGTTCACTACTCTCATACCCTCATCTTATCGGGATACGGAAAGTATGTAAGATTGTAAAGTACATTCTAGAATTTCCTGGACAACGGTACATTAGTACTGGCTAATATTTCCACAAACTGAGCTACGGATTCAAGTAGCCCAGACACGCCATTATTATTATTATTATTATTATTATTATTATTATTATTATTACATATTACTTATTCTCATATTCTACTTTCCTAATCCATAACACCTTAGTGTAAATGTGCGGGTATTATGGACGAGTATTAAGCCGAGAAACATGTAAATAGGAAAGGGTGTGTAGTGATAAACGTACTTCCTTATGCTAGTTTTGGTTTGTAAGTCGTATGTTGATATAGGCTAATAAACATATTTATAAAGTAGGCCTTAAACACTGAATACGCCAATTTAAATTGTCCTTACACTTATAGGTTTATATTGGTCCTGAAATTCTTAGAGATATGATTAGGCGTCTAGAGTTAAATGGTACTGTACTAGGATAATTTAGTTTGTAAATGGTGTGTCTAGTAACACCGCGACAGTAAAAACTGACCAAATGAATGAACTACCCTCCTCGTTGCATCAACATCTCTAGCTCCTTTAATATAACTCTGCAATCTGTAGGACTCTTGCACACAGCGGGTTGCATTATTTACAGTGAATACACAACTGCCGCGTTCTTAGAAGACGCGGGGAAACGAAGGAACTACATCATGAGAAGTATATATTTCTATCATTAAATAAAGAACCACACCAAACGCACAGTAAAAACTTCCATGAGATTAAAAGTTTTGTTTTTTCAACGTTCGATCTCCGCTTGTGTGGAATGACATCTCTATGCTCTAGGCCATGGACAAGGCGGTCAATTTGTACACAAACTAGCCCTTCATGCAAATTCTTGTTCACGAAGAAAATATGGCAACTCAAACGAGCAAGACTTTTTAACGTGACGATTATGTTTAATTAGTACGTACTTTCAACGCCATGGATATTAATAATTAAGAATTATTCTACGGGGTAAGTATTGTATGGGCTGCTTATAGAAAGTTGACCCACATTCTCTTGAAGAGGAGATGGTAAGATCATATTGATAAATCCTTCTAATAAATTCATTCCCCAGTGCACTAGGTGAGATACGAACCTTGAATTCCCTAAGTATTACTGGCAGCTCATTTTATTAGGGGTCATGCATATCCCATGTAATTCTGTTGAGAAGAGGACGGGGGAGCTTTGATGTATACGTGGTGGTGTCACATGGGGCATGGGAGCGTCAAATAGGTGAGAAAAGAGCGTCACGTGGTTTATAGATGACTCCTTGCGAGCCTGATAACTTAAACCATGTGACCACCAGCTTTGATAGCAGCATTTATTGCCTGCCTATCAAGACCGGTAACGACACAATAGGTTTTCTCATGGCCATACGATAAATCTCAAGTGCGAGTTACCCACATCGGTGGTCGCAAAAGAGTGTACTGCTAGTGACGAGAATAGGAGTTCAAATCTCGATTGGATGTACCAAGGGTTAGGGGGGGACTGGGCTGCCAGGACATTTTTTTTTATCTCAGTAGAAAAAAGGGATTAATGATTTAAGTGGATTAATTAGGGACGTAGCTAGCGATAATGTAGATTAAATAATCTCTGGATTAAATTTACTAATTATAAAAATATAAATACTTCACCTCATCACTTCAGTGTTATTTATAAATATAAAGTAGTTGACATGGTGGTCTAGGGGTAAGGTGTTGAACTTCCGTGCTGGGGTTCCGGGGTTCAATCCTTGATCCCTTTATCTGATTACCAAACCCTTCCTTCACCTCTGACAAGACGTGTATTAATCACAACTTGTTAATATGTGGAATGCCCGGCCTTCACCGTGGTTCAGATTCCAAGTTGAACTGTAGGTCCTCCATTTCATCTCACAATCACCCTACTATTGCACATTAGCGTAAGTGCGTACAACCCGAACGGTTAGTAAGACGCGGTGCTAATAATAATAGTAATAATAATAATAATATGAATATAAGCCTATGTCATATTTATAGTCCCGGGCAACTTTGAACTCTTCAGTACACCCCTGCTGACGGTGATTTTTTCTCGATGTTTTCCCACTCCCCATCCACGCGAATACAGGTATATTTCCTCAAATTCCATCGACCTCATTCCTACCCCAGTAGTGTAAATAAATACGTGTTGCACGGATGGGAAGAAAACTGCTAGAAATGAGTTCACAAAACCTGTCGGTGAGGGTAACAAGACACAACGGAACATAAAAATACACAAAACATAAGCAGGTGTTTTTATTTTTAGAAAGAATATTATCTGAAGTTGTCCATAGATACTTGTAGTGAGGCGTTTATACACTTGCCCCCCTCCCCCAGCCACAAATAGTACACAAACACGTCTGCACACAACGCACTTCAATCTGCCAAGTGTGTGTGTGCTGACACAACAGACAGAATATCATCTTCCCCTTGAAAAAGGAGGTAGGGGGAGGCTTGATTGTTGGATCTTACAGTATTTCATAAAATATACTCCTCGACAGTAACAAACAAACAAACAAGACCGGCACTAACAAACAAACAACCCCTCCCAGTTATTTGTTAATCTTAAAACGTACTAAGAGGCGAAGAAGAATAAGAAGATTCCACTTCCTTTTCCGCCACCCTCCCCACCCTTACCCTCACCCCTCCGTTTGTTGGCTCAGTATATTTACAATGTGTTTAATAAATCTTTAATACCAAGAAGGAGGGAGGGAGATGTAATTTAAACAAGTGAATAACGAAAGGCAAGAACAAACATGGCGGCGGAAAACGGTTTTGTCGGGCAGAGGGGAAGGAGGGAAGGAAGCTCCGCCTCCTCCCACTTTGTTTTACCTCCCCCCAACCCTCTTCACTTTCCCATCGTTCCACCTTCTTGTTCTTCTGGTCCCTCTTGGCGTGCATCGCGTGCTCTCTTTGTAAACCCAGCATGCCTTGCTCTCCATTTAGGCGGGAAAAGGGGTATATGAGGGGGATCACGAAGCTCTCAGATTGACTAACGTGTTTGATCTCCGGATTCCGTACGTATTAGCCCGACGAGGTTCCACTGGTAAACATTCTCAGGTATTTGCCTCTGAGGAGAGGAGAGAGGGGAGAGGAATTTGCAAATATTTGTTGTCGAAAGGAAGTGTTGACATTAAATTGTGACGAATATAGAGTGTACTCTCCCCCCTTTCCAACAAAACACACACACACACACGCTCTTAGAAAGACACCCGAGTTTATACTGTGTGTATGTGTGCTGTAGGCACAGCAGTTTAAGTGGCGTAACCGCGAGCGATGCCAATGGAAAAGGCATATTTAACTACCTCCACACCCTACCCCTTTGCCAACATCCCTTCTGTTTTCCTATAAGTCACCGCGAGATGGAGCCGTTGAGAGAAAGAGAGAGGATGTTTTTGAGGTTATGTTCAGCGTTTAGTGACAGGAATGGGAGGAACACCGCAGTATTTCCGCCATTAGAGGAGGGGGTAATACCTAAATTGCCTGCTCCCTAATAGTTTATTCTAGCACACGTACTCGTTTACCGTCTTTGATTAATAAAATCGAAAGTTTTATTCGACGAACTAACTGTGCTCAAAGTCCTACCACCTGTTCGGGCTATCTATATATTTACTCAACGGCTTAGTGAGATGGGAGGTAGAATCTAGAGGAAGTGTATCCTGCATTTGCATGAAGAGAGAGCAGTGGCGGCTCGTAGCTAAAATTAGTGGGGGTGCTGCTCCAGAAAATGTTTAGCCTATGTTTTAAAATTGTGTAGAAGAAAAAAAAAACATGTATAAAAATAAAATTTATTCAGGAAAGTCATAAAATCTTAACAACAAAAAAACTCAACTTTTTTACTTACTTTAACTTAAATTGTTACAGTTTAAGCTTGATCTATTCATTTAAAAATAAAATCCATTCGTCTTGTTTTAATTTGCGCAAAAATTCAATAATTTTCTCCTTTATCTCTGGATGACAATTGAGGAATTTTTTCTCCATTAAAAGTACTGCAAGCGCATTTAGTCTTTTTGTTAAATAAAAAAAATGAAAAAAAAATGAATCAAATAGAATAGCTGGAAGCAGAATAATAATCTAATTCTACACTCTTCTACACTTTATCACATTCAAGAAAATGGTACACGGTTTTTAAGCACAACACACGCTGAGTAAAAAAAACCTCTTCCTTCCGCCATCACGCCAGAGTCGGCACTGCGAGAGAAACAGTGCTCTTTCTATCTGGCAGATCCACCTTCCTCTCCACACCCTCCTTTGTGCGCATGCGCACAACATTCAAACACCACGTCACTGGCACTGTGAAGCACACAGTTCCATACAAAGATATTTTATCTTTCCATAAACTGGGGGATGGCTACTGAAGTACTGACATTAAGCTTAAGGAATATATATTAAACTACAAAAATAAATAAAGAATTAAAGAAAAAATAACTCATTGTATTAAATGTTATCGGTAATATCAAGTGGAAATAGGGGGTGCTGCAGTTCCGCAGTGCCTATACACGAGCCGCCACTGAGGGAGAGGGAGCAACTGAACCACTTCCATAAACCCAGTCGGAATTTGGATCTTGAATCTACATCACCGACAAACCAGACCAAGTAAGATCGACGCCATTATCCATGGGCCCATCGGTTCGGGTATTTGGTGAGATAAAATCACGTCTAGACTGGAGCGTATGCCAATATCCATAAGATTTAATTTCGGGGTGAAGGGATGAAACATGTAAAAGGGGGCAGAGTGACCATAGTTAGCGATTAAACCTTTAACAATGTGTGTGATTTTGCTTTTTATTTTACTCCGCCTCTGACTTCCAATCCCGGCTATTCGTATTTAATTAAAATAATTAAGTAAGAATAAGAAGAATATAATTTATAGGAAATGTATCCGAATCTGCATTGTATAAAGCAAAGAAAACCATTTATGAAAAATACCACATTAACACAGCAGACCGGGATACAAACCCAAATCTCTTCGTCACCGATAGAATAGATACGTGATTCAGCCGCCTCTGTCGGCAAGAGAGTATCACTCACTGTCAAGCCAAAAGGCTGAAAATACAATTGTCTGTATCGTTTTCTGGATCTACTTAATTATTATGTCTGGGGTTATACTCCCTTTCGCTCTTCGCCTACAGCCACCCTTCGTCATATAAATAAGGAAAAGAGAAAAGAAAACTACGAAATTTCTTATTCTAAGGTAAAGATGAAAGCTCTCTGGTGGTTTTCAAATATCTCATTACTGTTGTGAGCCTATAAAAAAAAGTCTAAATATCGAGCTCTTTTCCATCGGGACTAGCCTCATAGCCCCGCAAATATGGTTAAAAGTCGTTGAAAATTAGCTAATGTCACATTTTCACACATTATTTTATATTGATAAAACTCAAACTATAGAATTGTTATGAAAAAAGGGTCCTGTTGGAATCTTCGACTTTATTTCGGCGTGAGCCATATTTTGAAATAATTCATCGTCGAATTTAGTATTGCGTTAGAGCTAAACGTCTGCGTGGCAATTTCTAGCTTACCGAGACGCCCCCCTTTACCCCCTTGACTCCAACTTCCCCCTCCTCTCTCGATCACATACGCTGGGTTACTAAATGACTCATTCGCCCTGTTTAGGTTAGATTAAATTACAATAATTCATAAACAATATTATGATTAGCTTACGACTAAATAAAGGATAGGCCTACCCTTACTTTTCATTTAATATATTGGAGAACTATATTTTAATTTAAACAAATCCACGCCGATGACAACGCCTGGTTTTAGAAGAGAACAATAACGTATCAGTAAAACTAGAGAGGAGTGACACTAGCTTGCTTAGTCCAAGAAGAGAACATTAAAGTATCAGTAAAACCAGTAAGGAGAGACAATAGCTTGATCAGTTCAAGAAAAAGACAGTAAAGTGCTAGTATAGCCAGTAAGAAGTGACAGCCCACTCAGTCCTAGGAGAGAATAGTAAAGAACTAGTATAGCCAGTAAGGAGTGACAATAACTCACTCACTCACTCCTAAAAGATAGCATTTATTTACTAATATTATTTAAGTCTCAATAGCTAGTTACGTAATGATAGTGTTGCATGCCGGGAGGATGCCTCACGACGCTCAGCGTCTTCATTGTGTTGTGACGTCCCCACACGCCTGTTTACCGACTAAGCAAATATTCCTTTCCTCGTCGACTACACGAGGGTAAAGAGGGGGGAATTTATTAACATCGCTAGCGTTTGCAGGGGAAAAAAATCTACGTTTACAAACTTTCTGAGATTGGGACTCAAGTTTATAACAGCCTGATGATACGTAGTATAATTTAATAACATTCAAGGACTCGGCCCTAATTCACAACACCTTGCTTTTAAGAGACTCACATTTACAAGACGGACTCTGAATGGCAATCTTTCTCGATGTAGTAACCTATGGTTGCAACATTATCTTGGGACAGAACCTATAATCTCAATATTTATATAGAATGGTTTTTTCACGACATTCTCTGATGATGAAACCTATATTTATAACACTCTTTGGTGACGGAAAATAAGTTTTTAATACTTTTAACAGCCATGCAAAGTTTGTAAATTTATAATGGTTTTGAAATCATTGAATATTGTGTATACTAACGTCAACAAATAACAAATACTACGTAACATGGTTTAATATAATTTCACTGTCAACAATGATTTTGATTTGACTGGATAACAGTTTTTAACCAACTTTTAGAGTCAAAATTAGTAAACTTTATCTCACATTGTTTTCCCCATTTGTTTATGGAATTTATCAAATGTATAGGTATAATCCTTACATGTTACTAAACTGTTCTGAAAGATAAACATTTAGGCCTACTATTAAAAACTACCTGTATTCATTTATCTGAATAGATATGATATAATCTCAGCTGGAAGTATTGAGGGTGGTTTTTTTAAAATTAAAATTACATTCTCCCTACAGACAAATTTACATTTACCCGACATTTACTCCAAATTATGCCATCCTCATCCCCACCCCGTTAATGTAATTAAATGCGGATAACCTGGACGGGGAGTACACACAAATTGCATTTTTATAATTTGGTGCACAAAAAAGACTTCCATTTTATAAATTACGGTACTAACCAAAATTATTGTTATTGTTTCTCTGTTTATTTTCTCTATATTTCGTAGAATTATTGCCTTGACTTGAAGACGTTCTAACCACGCATTATTTCGAAGATGGATCGCGTTCGCATTGGGCTAGCAGGAGCTAAGCAAACGTATACAAATAGGAATAAGACGTGGATGAGTGCAGAAAGTTCAGCAAATATAGTCTTTTATTCGGACTATTCTGTCGGCATATTTTATGTTTAACTACTTTTCGAGTATTTTATTTTAACTACCGGACGAATGTTCAAAAAAAGTTGGCAAAGGAAAACTAATATATATTTAATTGGAAATATTGTCCATGCCTCCATCATATATCACCCCTCTCTCATCTACTTGGGTTTTTCGCCATTATTTCCTGCTTTAATCCCCATTCGGGTTATTCATATATTAACATCAAAGGAATATGGAGAATGAAGGTAGAATCGAGAGTAAATGTACCCTGAATTAGCGCGAAAGGAGAGTGAAAAAACATCTTAAAAACAGCCATAATTGCCCAGCTAGAGTTCGAACCAAAAAAATTGACCTCGCCGACAAGCCAGACCAGACAAAAATGCCGCCTTAGTTCGCGTATCCACCAGTGCACGTATAAGTAGTTTGTCGTGTAAACGTATCATCCTAAGTGAACTGTATCATGCAAGCACGAGAGAAACGATTGGATGCGTATAAACGTGGCGTCATCTACTGGGAACAGTAAGCGCGGGTAAGTGTGAAAACAAAATTTAAAAGGTGCCAACTGGAATCAAACCTGGGTCTCCTAGACCTAAAGTAATTCTTTCTGACTACTGAGATGCAAGGAAGTTCTTTTAAATATTGTAAATGAACACTAGAACTTCGTAACATTTTCCAAAATAAATCCACACTGGAAATAGTAAAAGTTGTGTAATATATAATATATTTATTGGGTATTGATCATATCAGGCAACTATCTTAGTATAAAATATATTACATTGATATATACATTGACATAACTCTTGTATAGTATATATTATGTTTATATATATAAATTAGAGTTAGGTCAAACCCACTATTTTGCGAATCCGAATCTTCTATTATCTTTTGAGTCCCGAATATCGAACTCGAATTTCGGAGAGAAAAAAATGAACCTTAGAGGAAATATAAATATAATGGAGTAGTATAAAATACAAATAGTAACTAAATGTTTAGAAAAAAATTTAATTCATTAAAATATTCATACATTCAAGAATCAATCAGCCATCAATCAGCTATTATTTATGCTTTTAGTGAGGATAACTCCATCTAGATATCATATTCCGAAAATTTAAAAATTACACTTGGACATGGAAATCGAACCCGGGACCTTTGGAGTATTACGTCAATGCTCTAATACTGAGCTATCCAGGAATCGTCCCGTGCTCAGGGTCATTCTTCACTCATATTTTAAGGCATAGTCTATGATGGACATGCAGAAATCGTCCGCTACAAATGTGTGATTTTATTAAGATCATGAGCTATCAGATAACGCAGCCACCTTCGACTCGGTAGTTTAAATAATTGCTTTGGCTATTTTATTCTTGAAAATGCAATCCCTTACAGTTATAATAATTGTACAAATGACTGCATTAAGCCAACTACCGAATCGTAGGTGATTGCATCATCTGATAGCTCGTGATATTAATAAAATCACACATTTGTAGCGGACGATTTCTGCATGTCCATCATAGACTGCCTTAAAATATGAGTGAATAATGACCCTGAGCACGGGACGATTCCTGGATAGCTCAGTATTAGAGCATTGACGTAATACTCCAAAGGTCCCGGGTTCGATTCCCGTGTCCAGATGTCATTTTTCAATTTTCAGAATATGATTCATGCATTCAGTTAAGTGTTAAATCAATGGTCTGGAGCTTGTTGTAGAGTTTGTACTATAATTATGTTGGTCCTGGACGACCAATAAGCCGTATGAGAGCTTTAATTTATAAATTAATTGGCCTCATGGTATAGAGGTCAGTGCACCTGGCTACAAGCCTAGGGGTCCTCCGGGTTCAATCCCCGGCTGGTAACTTGGGTATTTTTCCCGATAGAGGAGTTACCCCAAAGATCACCAAGGTTTGGTTAACTAGGCTTAAGCTATGTTTAAGTATTTTCACTAGTTCTAAACCCTCAAACTCACTATCACCATCACCTCATCTCATCGGGACATGGAAATAGCCTCCACGGAAAAGGATGCATGATTAGTACATTCGGGCGTCCCTTGGACAATGGTACATTAGTACTGGCTAATCTTTCCACAAACTGGGCTATGAATGATTTATCCCAGGTGCGCAATATATAATAATATATAATTTAAAGAAAGAAATCTTTTTTTTAAAGGTTTTGAGTCTTGAATCCGATATTTTCCCGAATCCTCGAATCTCGAATAGTTTAGTTTATTTTAGTTTAATTCTGGCGCAGATCAGCACGCCCAAGTTTTTAAATAGGTACTGAGGTTAGGTCTAGGATAATGTCCAGGTTGTCCCTTTTCACTTAGTTGAATATATTTGTTAAGGTTATTTTTTTAAGAACTGTTTTGTTGTTTACCTAAATTGTATTTGAATGATTGTAGTACCAAATGTTTTTATTTTAACTATGTCTAAATAAACTAAACTAATCTCGAATATCATTAAGGATTTGAGGTATTTGAAGGTTCGAAAATCCGAGGGTTGGGTCCCTAAAATAAATATAGACCTATCAATACAGGCTTACTAAACACCCAACCACAGCACCTAAATAATTACCAATTGATTAGCAGGACTTACAAACCAAGTTAACCTAGGACAGTACCTCTAATTATACACGCCCAGAGCTAATTTATAGATAATTGCTTAATGGATAATAATAGTAGGACTTACAAACCAACTTAATCTAGGCCACTACCTCTAATAATACCCGGACTTAACTCATTGATATATACCAATCACATAGAAGGACCCATATAAAAATATAGTAAATAACTTCATCCACACAACCTGAAATCGAAACAACATCCCCCAACCTAACTAATCGCTTTCCACTTTTATTATTAAACTACGGAAAAGTTATTCAATTTTAATACTGTCACGTAAACGTTTAGAATTATCATTAAAATAGGTATTAAGAAATAAAAAAGAATGTATTAAATGATATTTATAGCTAAGAATTGATAGAAGACAAATTACTTTTAATAACTTTTTTCCACTCCTTCATTTTATTTTTTTGGACGATGGAGAATAATTAAAAACGCATTAAGTGAAGCCAGAATAATACGGAGAAGAAAAAAAAAGAGTTTGCCTCCCTCTGGTTCGTTAGTTAGTTTGTCGGGGCCGTAGCTAGGTTGGGGAAAAGTCAGCTTGTCACATTTCATCGCTGATAACGTGGTTCAGAATTCATCCCCCACCTCTGGCTGTCAACCCCTCTATCATCCTCAACCCCTAACACCCCCACCTCACCCTCTCCAACGCTCCGTAGGACTAACGACTGTTTGCCGATTCGGCGCTCACTGCATAATTAATGATTTGTAAATTTTGCTTCGGCTAGAAATGATGGGCGAGTGAATGTGCACGCTTGATATGGTGGGGACAAGGGATCGATACTGCTCTACACTGAGCTACATGAGGCTACAGACAATGTGTGTATAGTGAGTTACACGTGGTAAGGGACAAAATGTGTATAGTGAGCTACACGAGGCTACAGACAATGTGTGTATAGTGAGTTATACGTGGCTAGGGACAAAATGTGTATACTGAGCTACACGAGGCTAGAGACAGAATGTGTATACTGAGCTACACGAGGCTATAGACAGAATGTTTACACTGAATTACACAAGGCTAGAGACAGAATGTGTATAATGAGCTACACGAGGCTAGTGACAGAATGTGTACACTGAATTACACGAGGCTAGAGACAGAATGTGTATAATGAGCTACACGAGGCTATAGACAGAATGTGTATACTGAGTTACACGAGGCTAGAGACAGAATGTTTACACTGAGTTACACGAGGCTAGAGACAAAATGTGTATACTGAGCTACACGAGGCTATAGACAGAATGTTTACACTGAATTACACGAGGCTAGAGACAGAATGTGTATAATGAGCTACACGAGGCTATAGACAGAATGTGTACACTGAGCTACACGAGGCTAGAGACAGAATGTGTACACTGAGTTACACGAGGCTAGAGACAGAATGTTTACACTGAGTTACACGAGGCTAGAGACAGAATGTTTACACTGAGTTACACGAGGCTAGAGACAAAATGTTTACACTGAGTTACACGAGGCTAGAGACAGAATGTGTACACTGAGTTACACGAGGCTAAGGACAGAATGTGTACACTGAGTTACACGAGGCTAGAGACAGAATGTGTATACTGAGCTACACGAGGCTAGAGACAGAATGTGTACACTGAGTTACACGAGGCTAGAGACAGAATGTGTACACTAAGTTACACGAGGCTAGAGA